>JAWPHD010009437.1:0-103902 GCA_037043455.1 Cyrtodaria siliqua | reverse complement strand
CTCACGACACCTAGCACCGACTTAGGCGGTATTCCACTTCAAAGCACCCTACATCGAGCCCATTGGCCCCAAAACTAGACCATTGTGCCCCAAACGGACCAGTAAAATTAACACTACCGATTCAAAGCACAGGAAGACATTTTACAACCGCCACACTGCAGTAAACGAACGCTGGTGTGATGTATCGTGTGTGTTGTTTGATGTAACCATTAAGTTTTTCTTAAAGTAGTGACTCTATACATGTAGCATGTGTCCACTTACCAACACTTTCCAAAATTAACCAGCTTTACATAGCCTTCCTTGAATTGAAGAACGTATCTGAAGAACGTAACCAGTATTTTGTGAGCAGAAATGGCTTGTAGTTCTTATACACGGAAAAACTCTCTTGAAGGGTGAGGTCCGTGGCCGAGTGGTGAGAGTCTCTGACTTATAATCACTTACCAATCATCGCTGTAGGTTCGATCCCTCAGGGGCCTAGGATGTTTTAGGTGAGGAAGCTATCAAGTTGGCTTGTGGAACGTCGGTGGTTCTACCCAGGTGCCCGCATGTGCACGAAAATTGCCCGGATGGGCACCTGGTTTCTTCCTCCACCGGTGGAAGCTGGAAAGCCGCCTTATGACCTTAGCTGCTGGTGCGACTATACAATCCAATTCAATTCAAAACTTTAAGTTTTAATTCAAGGGACCATTTACTCTCATACTCAAATCCCTTGTGCAGTCTCGAGTAGAAATTGGTTCGGTTACACAATATGTTAAAGTCCTGAATTACTTTCTCTAAAGAAATCTCACATATGCCGTATCGTATAACGATCATTATTTCATGTAAACAAATTGAGTATTGAACCACGGTTCCATTTCATTTCAAACTCACCCTCAATGTGTCCCCTTGCTTATTCGTTGTAACTTTATAATTCAGGTGACTGTTTCCTCATACAGTTACCCTCTAGAGTGTCGTCTGGTTAGACAATGTGTATTGCAAAAAATAAGGTTATAATTAACGTTTTAAAACACGGGTCTTCTCCATCTTACACGCGTTCGCAGTGCCATTTTCGATTCATATAGACGCATATGCAGGCATACAGATAGAATATAAACTAAAGCACATGACTGCTATCGCAAACAAACTCGGACAGTGACCTTTTGTGTAAGTATTGCATTATACATTTACGTGGATAGTGTACAGTTGCAAAAACAAGACCACTCTCTTTCACTAACTTCTGCATCCAATTTTATAAAAATGAGTAAAATAGTCCTATAGAAATCACAGCACCCAAACGCAAAAGCACTGAAGGTCCAGACTGTACCACAAACAAAGAGCAAATTAATTAAGCAATAAAAAGGACAATGCATAGAACAAAGAGTGTTGAGTACCGACTTGGAACTGTCAGTAGGCAATATGACCTACTGATTAGCTTACATCAAGTGTCTGTGTACACAACCTCGCTATTATCCTGTCTTCAGCGTCGACATTGAAAAGACAGTGTAAATACAAGTACATCCCATCAATAGGAAACCCCTAAAAAAATAAAGTCCACACTCAGAGAAATTGGCCAACGATACACATATATGTTGTAAAAATATATAAAAAAAATACAGCATAATTAGAAACACCTCAGGATTTATCCAGAATTTCACTGAACAACCACGTTGCAGCCAAAGAGAAACAATCTCGAGGATGACCAGAAAACATGAGGGACGATCATGCACCAACCACTCCATTCAGGGTACCTGCTAACTTACCCTCACAATTTTTTCCAGTGTAACCGGTTTGACAGCTACAGTAATATTGTAACGTCCATTGATCTTGACGATGGTGTTTACACGTACCTCCATTCTGACAAGGTTTGGAGTTGCAAGGATCTACACAAACGAAAAATTAAATAAAACACTAAAATAATTTGTTATTAAAGTTTTAAAATGTGTATGTTTCAGCATTTCATTTGTTTCTGGTTTTCCGGCATTCGTTTGGACAGTGTACTCGTAACAATACCTAACTATACATGAGAACTATGAACATATCAATATCTGGTTCTGGGTTCTATCTAATTCCCTACCCCGGTGTTGATGTCTAATCCCCAGGGTATGATCTACTCCCTCCCAACCCCACCATCACCCCCGGTGATGAAAACATTAATAGGTACACTATAAGTAAGAACTTTACTCTATGAGATTTTACTATATTTCAAGTGAGAACCAATATTTACTTGGAAATAAAATCACATTTTAAAATTGAGAAATATTTTGTGGTCATGGACTTTTCAAACCTCATACAATATTTGGCTATAAACATACGCAATGTGATACGTAATAACTGACTTTGAACTGCATTGTTTTCTTTTTTCCACTTAATTATTTCATTTACACTTTTGAATTAATCAATATTCCTAGATTCTATAATAAAATAAAGATAAATCTAGATAACAATACAAGACCTGCCACAACTATTTTAGTTAACCACTCTGGACTTATTCATATAACTACTGAGTGTACAACTGTGACAAAGTCATATTAATTAATATTGGACAGAGAACCTTTAAAATGAAGATGTCATATTTTGTCCATGAAATAGTGAACATTCTATTGATAAAAAGAGAAGATAATTGGGTGTTATATTTTGGGGTCAGTGTGTGTTGAGAATTGGTTGTGATATGCTGTGCTACTAAGAGTTGTAGTACTTGATGAAATCAATTTGAAGATATGATGTATAGAACAGTGGGAACGTCCGCTTTTTCTTGATGATGAAATAGGTCATAATAAAGTCATCCACAAGGTGATGGTGGGGTGACGTTTTATGATGTAGTATACAAACGGCATTCAATCGATACCGATTATACATGGAATGATATAGTAGGGATATAGATTGATGCAGTCAGTTGATAGTCTGTACAGTGATGTGGTGTAACCTATATATAAAAGAGTAGTGATAGAATCAATGTGATATATTGTTGATATAGATTGATGTATCGACTGACTACATCAATCTATAGTCTGTATAATGATGTGATATACCATATGCATACATGATCGGTGATACAATGCATATTATATATTAGTGATGTGGAGTTATGCAGCAAGATGTACATACGATGATGCTATATATATATTCATGTTACATTGAGAGAGATTGTGCGACATATAACGTGCAGATAGTCGTTAGCCACCTGAACGGTATTTGTTAATAAAGCATAGTAAAAACTACAAGTAAACATTACATAGATGGACTAACCATACGAAAGGATGTTAAATTATACAGTGTTTGACATATGAGTTTATAATTACTAGTTGAAATTATTATACTATAGTATTCAGTGAATGTATAAGCTCCGAGATATTTCTTTTTTTTTTCTGTCTATTTCAAGCTTTTCTTTCTAACTCTCTTCGTTATTTATATTAGTATTAAATACAATTTGTTTAATAAAACATAACTTTTCTGTTTTTACCTTACTGTTCCGATAATCAATTCGATCGATAGCGTCACCCTTATATGATATTACACGAGCTACCCATTGATCCAATGGGATGTCCACCTGACCTTGAGTGGTGTGCGTTTTGTAAGATATTCATTTTTTTCAACTATCTTAAAACTACTAAAATATTGGACATCGGAGAAAATCTTGGGGTTATCAAAGATCATTAACTCCTAAAAAGTGTGTGGCCATGGTGTTTTGCCTTGTACACGTTTTAATGTAAATATTTATATACCTGGTTGGTTACAGTCCCATCCTTCCCATCCGTCGTCACATTTACAAATAGGTATTGGTCCGGAAACAGAATGCCCATGATGGCAGTTGAGATGATCTATAAAGAGTCTAATAGTTTTACGGATGTATGTTGTGACATCATAGCAAAGATACACACGACGAAATAGCACTGACCGATATTGACGTCACACAGTAAGACTTTAAATTTCACGAAAATATCGTGTTATTGAACAATAGAAGCACAATCAAATTCAATAGATTCCTGATCTGTTTTTGGACAAAATCATACATATTTGTACGAATTTTTTTAAGCAATTTTAAGCAATATTGATCCGTGCTATTATTGTCGTCCGTTAAATTTATTTAAAAAATGTCAAATTACTTGAAAGCTGCACATAAAAATGTAAATCAGGAAAACTTTATTATTTATTTTAACAAAATTAATGAGATATAAAACAAATATAAATATAATTTGTTTTAAAATGATTAAGAAAATAATATCAATGATTTGCACTCAACGATTCCTATATTTTAAAGCTCAAGCTTGATGGTTCCTTTAAGATGGTGCACCTAGAACTTGGATTAAACAGGCATGTTAATTAAAGGTCCCGCCTTAATTCTATTCAGCGGTGCGAAAGCTTATTTTAACAGGATTTTGTAACGGATATTTTGACAACAAAACACGTTTAAAAGTATGTTTTACTGAAAAGAAATGCGATGACCTGACCTGTTTAAAATTACCTATTAATTATTGAAATTTAACAATACGCAAACCTTTTAAACCGAAATTAAGGTTTTGTTTCATATCCCAGCCAACCCCGTTTTCGATTCTTGGAGAATTGGTTGGATGGGTTTTGAAATACTCGGACCACGTAATGTGCTACTGACTGTTCAGATGCGGTAACCCTATTGTCAAACATTTTGTGTTTGTGGTGTTACAGACCTTTACTTTTGTTTGTCCTTACTATTGTTTGCTTTTGGTTGACTGTGGTCCTTAAATGCTACATTTTCTGTTCGACTTTAAATTTTTATATTTACTTTTACCAAACCGTACGTTTCTGAAGATGACTGATGCATACAATACATTACATATCCTATATGTCTATTTTTAATTTCGTCCACCAAAGTAATGATGATCCGTTTATTCAACACCGTAATAGGTCCAGGAGCATCGGGTCGGGCCAACCCTCAACAAAACGTAGAGATATAAATGTAAATATGCAACAATTTTGTATTTTAAGAGAGTATAAAAACAATTTTCAATATAAACAAATGCAAATATCGTAAAAAAGTGTATAAGTGTTCTTCTTTACAACTATCAAAGGAGTTTATACAATGTTGACAAAATATTAGAAGGAGACACTGCAATCGGAAGGTATTTCATTCTAACCTTGGACGAAACAAGGCGCGATTGTCATGTGGTGTGGTACAAATGACAATCGCGCCTTGAATACATTTACACAGTAGTTTACTTTTCATTATGCCATGCCGTTGATAATTGTAAAGATAGTTTCTCCAAAATCCAGCACAAAATTTACCTATATGATATATATACAAAATGAATTATGTTACATAGATAATAAACTGTTAACATATTGAACTTAAATAAACTCGATAATTAAACCGGCTACCCATGACATGCAATCACGGTTAGATAGGCGTAATAACATTGTTTTCTTCAAGGTTAAGGAGCCAGAGGTTGACCTTTCCATTTGCAGTGAGACGGGTACTGGCATTGATATGGAGGATATTACTCAGACAAAACGAATTGGCAAGAAGAACCAAGTAAGAGTAATCAGTGGCGAAGAAACTGTGTTACCAGGAATATTAATAGTAAAAAGCTACAATAATGAGTAATGCTTATACGCTAGGCAAAACTAAATCGGAATAATTCAGAACGGTTGGAGTGACAACAGACGAAAGAGAAAAGGAGACAGCGTTAAAGAAAGACGCTGCTTCAAACCAGAAACAGGAGGATGAGAAGTCTGGGAATTGTGAGAGGCATGTAATCAAGATAAGAAGAGAAGACCAGGCCTTGAATTCACCAACCATTCCTGAGAATATTCTTAGACTTAAGCTCAAGTATGCAACTTTCAATCCTTAATATTTCTATAAGTTTACAGAATAAACATTCATAACAAGCTGATATGTATAAAATATGATGCATACTCATTAATAGCAACTTCTTACGATTGTTTATCTTTAACGGTCATGTGAATGAAATTTCAGTACTTGGGCTCAAGTCTAAGAATAGTCTGAAGAATGGTTGGTGAATTCCAGGCCTGGCCACGGATTCAAAAAACATTCTTGAGAATATTCTTAGGCTTAAGTCCAAGTATGACAATTTTAATCACACATATTTCTATAAGTTTAAAGGCTAAACCTTCATAACGAGCTGCTCTACATACTTATTATAAATACTAATGAATAGCAAACTTCTTACGATTGTTTATCTATCAAGGTCATGCGATATTTGAGAACAAAATTTGAGTACTTGAGATCAAGTCTAAGAATAGGCTGAAGAATGTTGGTGAATTCCCGGCCAGACTGCAGGTTAGATGAAGACAGAAATAATGGCAATGTAAATAAGTTGAATAATGTAAAAAATGTTTACAGCTTACAAGTTTTATTTTCTAATGTAGATAATAAATGTTGAAAAAGTGTTAGAACTGAAAGCAAGATTACCATGTATTGAGGAAAAAACAGTTTTAATGGCTTTTCAGAAGTGAAACCTAAACACTTTAAATTTGAGCTTGAGCTGTCAGAGTATAATACGGACGACTATGAATTCATACTTGTTAATTTGAAAACAATCAGATAGCGGCAGAGGGATGTTGTTATATATAGCCAGTTGTTTAAATGTTGAAAGAGTGTTAGAACTTAAAGCAAGATTATCATGTATTAAGGAAAAACAGTTTTAATGGCCTTCTCCGATGTGAAACCTAAAACTTTAAATTTGAGCTTGAGCTATCAGAGTATAATACAGAGGACTATGAATTCATACTTGTTAATCTGAAAACAGCCAGATAGTGGCAGAGGGATGTTGTTATATATAGCCCCCGTGGCAATAGCCAGTGACTTTTGCGAATATATCTCAATTGAACTAAAACTGAATAATACAGACAAATTATTGTTTCCTTCTATAAATAGAAAGAAAGATAAAAATATCGGGCAGGGAAAGCAGCATTCAAGGACGACAGTCAACCACAAAACACAAAAACAAACACGCAAACAGACAAACGAGAAAGCAAAAGTAATAAAAAATGCAAACTACATCATAAACACAAAAGGGTTGACAATAGGGCTACCGCCTTGGAACGGTCAGTGGTAACAAAGACCACTGGGGGTTTAAACCGGTTCTAGGAAGTCCATCTTCAGATGACTTAAATAATATACAACTAAATAATTTCATGAAAAAGTATCTGAAATGAAGTACTCTCATACTATATTCGTGGGGGATTACAATTGTCCTGGTGTAAGATAAAACTGTTGCAGCACAGAGATTGGTCCTGGGGAGTCAGACTTTGAATTTATGGAAGCACTAAAGAATGTTTTTTTTATACCAACATGTTACTGAACCTACGCGGGGAAGAGGTTCAGGCCGCCGTCTTTGATAGACTTGATTTTTAGTAATGAAGAAGGGATGAAAACTGATGTAATGGTTAATTTACAATTAGGAAGAAACGATCATGCATTAAAAACATTTAATCTACATGCATATGTACTTAATACATCAAAGTGATAAACTAGATATATACCGAAAAGAAAAAGAAACGTGACACGGGAATTTCTGCTATATACTGTATGTGCAATATGCTGCTGTTTTAGCATGGTCAGTGAGATTTCCTTTGATGAATGCAGAGCATTAAATCGTTTAATTTAGGGTAACTAAAGGGGCGTGGCTGTGCCGTACTACAACTACCGGATATTGGAATTGAGAGTACGGTCACTATTACGTCACATTGTTACTAAGTACGCCATGCTACAAAAAAGATAGAGTCTGTCTCAGCTCGTTGCTTATTTAAACACCGAGATGGGCTACCATCTCGGTGTTTAAATAAGCCAACTCGCTGAGACCAGACTCTATCTTTCGTAAGATCTTTCCTTTCGGAAAAAAAGACTAAAACAACACGTAACACAGCAAATAGTAAAGTTTCATTATTGACTGATTACACGTTTGGCTCAAGCATGTGACCAAACTGAGGATGCAAACGTTTGCAAACTCTTTACGTTAAATAAAGTACTGAACTGGCTCAATTTTTCAAAGAGGAACTTCAACATTTATGAATTTCTTGTTACAACCTGTACTGTGATTAAAACGACTACAACATCACAGTTGTGTCCTTTCCCTAACTAACTGCAACTTGTTTTTTACAAAACATCTTGGGATTTCCTTGGAATATATATGGAATTAAGTGTACAGTATATACAATATATAGCGGAAATTCCCGTGTCGCGTTTCTTTTACCTTTCAGTATATACATGATAAGGCGGATTATAGTAAAATGAAGGGCTTGTTGAATATTCACTGGCACGAATAATTGAAAGTAGATGATTTGCATGATCAATGGAAAATTCTTCATGGATCAAATTAATGTAGCAGTGGACACATGGGTACCCAAGATCTTGAATAGGACATGAAAAGGAAGAGTTTTGTACTACATTGTAAACGGCAATCAAAGTTTAAAAGGAAACAGAGACTCTGGAACCAGTACGTCAAAGATGGGAACAAAGCAGCAACATCTGAATATAACAGTGTGAGAAATCAAGTTAGAACTTTAACAAGGAATGTATATATAAACGCTGAAAAACATATTGATTATAAAGCAAAAAGTAATTTAAAAAACATTTGGAACTATGTTCAGAAAACGTCTAAGACTAAGGCATCTATACCAGAACTCTATCAGGATTGTCACAACATAAATATGACAATATCGGATGAAGAAAATGCTAATGTATACGTATTGGCGGATGTCTTTTCTTCAGTATTTACGGAAGATAATGACACAACAAATATAAATATTGAACCCACTGATGTACCAGTGCTAAATATTTTTATCACATCAGAAATGGTGGGGAATAAATTGGACAACCTGAATATAAATAAACCACCGGGTCCAGATAATTGTATCCCAGAATACCTAGTGAGATGAGTCAAGAGATCTCAGTGCCATTATCTATCAGTTTAGTAACTCGGTGTTGTCAGAGGAACTAAATGTGCAAACATAACAGCCCTATTTAAAAGTGGAGATAAACAAGTGGCGACGAACTATAGACCAGTTAGTCTTACGTTCATAGTAGTAAGGTTATGGAGAGTATTATTAGAGAACATATTGTAAAACATATGATTGAAAATAGGTTTTTCAGTAACGAGCAATTCGGATTTATATCTGGGATCAGCTATTAATAGTTCTGGATGAATGGATTCAACTATTGGACAGGGATGGGCTTGTTGATGTTGCATATGGCGTTTTCATGTAAGCATTTGATTAAGTAAAAATGAGATATAGGGTCCTATAGAAACCACAGCGTCCAAACGCAATTGGCATCGTAGTTTCGCTCTGTACTACAAACAAGGAGCAATATTTAATTAATTATACAATAAAAAGACAAAATACAAAAGAAAGGCTGGTAAAAACAGGGTTACCGACTTGGAACGGTCAGTAGGTCATAAGAAACTCTTGCAAAAAATACGACAATACAATATTATTGTAAGTGGACAAAGGCATTTTTGAGTAATAGAAAACAAATGATGTTGCTAAATGGGAAGAGTTCAGACTGGAAGCCGGTAACAAGTTGAATCCCTCAAGGATCGGCAAATTAAATTAATATTATATAATAATAATAATAATAATATATAATAATAAACTTCCAAAGTCAACAATTAATGATAGTGAGATGTTTCTGTTTGCTGACGGCACAAATATATTTAGATAAAGTAATAACGCTCAAAAACTACAAGATATATATTGTATGTATGACTGGTCAGAGAAATGGTTACTTAAATTCCATCCTGTTCGGAAATTCAAATATTTAGTGCAAAGTTCGCGTAGATAATGAGAAGGGATTTTAAAACAATGTAATACAGAAGAAGAAAAAAGATACAGGAGTAATTATAGACACGATGTTATCATTTGAAAAACATATCAAAAAGTAAATAAGGCCAACAGGGTTATGGGGATAATTCTACGAGCATTTAACTTCTTAGACAATGATGCTTTAAAACACTATTCGTGGCGCTAGTTAGATCACATATAGAATATGCAAACCAGGTATGGTCATCTAAAAAACATATAGATATAACTGAGAGTTTCCAATGACGAGCTACAGGAGTACTACTAGGAAAGTACGCCATCTATTGTTTGGGGAGCTTCTTTCATCCAAAGGCTTTTTTGACTTTTCAGACAAAATTCAGCTGGAACTCAATATGCAGTATATCATTAAAACAGATTGTTTGTTTGTATGGTGTTTTATGTCATTTTCAACATATGTAACGTTTTACATGACGGTCGATTTGCCTGGGTAGAACCAGTACTGTACACCTCCCGCCATTCGTAAGAATCGAAACTTCCTTACTTACAAGTCGAGCTCCCAGTGGGATTCGAACCCGCAGCGGTGAGAGGCGAAGGTTTACAACGCAACGTCGTTAACCATTCGGCCACGGCCACGCTTTCTTTAAAATTAGAATTTTATTTATTTTTTAATAAATTCTAGAAAAAAAGGATTTTGATGTGTTAAATAAACATAAAATGTCAGCGAAATATGACGGTCCATACAAAATCGATTTCATTTTAAACGAAAAACGTTCGTTTATTTTAACATATATTCACTATCGCGTAATTGTTTAAAATCGAACTTATTAAATTGTAAATAATACTTCCTAAACAAAGTCAACGGCATAGCTATACTTTAGTTCAAATGTCTAGTAAAACAAGAATTACGTACTTACCTGATATAAGGAATGCTGTTGCCACGGTCAAGAACACTAACATACAAAGCACAGACACTGTAAAAGCAAACAAGTTTTATGAAGTGTACAGGTTATAGCATCAATTTGCTCATTGTGGTCAACGGGGGGAAGAACAGTAATTGGAAACACTACATAAGTCTAGACGTGACTAATAACGTACCCATAACAGTTTGTTCTCCTGTTGCTCTTGCTATTGCCAAGTCATTGAGTAATTGCTTTGTGATTTTCTAGATGCGGTATATTATCTATTAATGCTGCCTTGTTTTTAAAGAGAATATATCTTGGCATGGCGCTTGTGAAATTTCTTGTGAAGTTTCTGAACCTATTCCTCATATGCATAGCTGCATTTGGTCCATCTAACATATATAGTGAAGTCCAGAGCTGCATTGTAACCATACACCACATATAGTGAAGTCTATAGCTGCATTGCGACCATATAACATATACAGTGAAGTTCATAGCTGCATTTCCATAGCTGCATTAGGATCATATATAGTGCAGACCGTAGCTGCACTGGGACCAAATACCACATGTAGTGAAGGCCATATCTGTATTGCGACTATAATATATAACATTTATATTGAAGTCCATCAATGCATTGGTACCGTATAAAATATTTAGTGAAATCCATAGCTGCATTGCGACCATGTGCCATTAATAGTGAAATACATAGCTGCAATTGGACCATGTGACAATATAGTGAAGTCCATAACTTCATTGGGACCATATACCACATATAGTGAAGTCCATAGCTGCATAGCTGCATTGCGACCATATGACATATATAGTAAAGTCCATAGCAGCATTAAAAACATATACCACATATAGTGACGTCCATAGCTGCATTGAAACCATATACCACATATAGTGAAGTCTATAGCTGCATTGGGACCATATACCATGTATAGTGAAGTCCATAGCTGCATTGAAAACACATACCACATATAGTGAAGTACATAGCTGCATTGGGACCATATACCATGTATAGTGAAGTCCATAGCTGCATTGGAACCATATACCACATATAGTGAAGTCCATAGATGCATTGGGACCATATACGACACATAGTGAAGTACATAGCTGTATTGCGACTATATAATATATATAGTGATGTCCATAGCTTCATCGGGATTATATATATATACACTATATACTGACGTTTATAGATGCCTTTGGACCATATTAGTCCATAGATGCATGGTGACTATATAACTTATATAGTGAAGTCCATTGCTGCATTTGGAACTTTTAGCATATACAGTGACTTTCATAGCTGCATTGGAACCATATAACATATATAGTGAAGTCCAAAGCTGCTTTGGGACCATATATTGGGAAGTCCATAGACATAGATGCATTCGGACCATATAACATATGTAGCGAAAGCCAAAGCTGCATTAGGAGGATATGACATATAAGTATGTCATTCTTACATAAGGTATTACACACAACAGTTTACAAGCAAACAGTACATAAACATAAACATAAACATATATATAAAAAAGTATTTGACAATGTGTATGTATATCATTTTTTATTTGTTTTTAAATTAACAATCCTAAGTATGGACAAAAATGGAGAAAAGTGAAACTTATAAAACATCTCGTCTCTTACTAATGAACACTGACTGTTTCTTTAATAAATACTTGCTTTCTGTTGTTAGAAATTCAACATAACATATATATGCGTGCCGTAAACTATATTTACGTAGTATAGATTCTATTAAAGTACAACATATATACAAACATGCCTCAAACTGCTAAGGAATGTATAAGAAAACAATGCACAATATGTATATATATATAAAATGCAAGATACGAACATAAAAGGGTTGACAGTAGGGCTACCACCTTGGAACGGTCATGGCAAAATGGACAGCTGGGGTTTAGATCAGGTTCTAGGGTGTACCAAACCTAATTCTTGCCATATTGTCATCCAAATAAATTTGGGCAGTTGAAATAAAAATATCCCTGACAGACTATTTCCTCTTAAAAAGCAAGGCAGCAATACACAATATAACACATACATGAAACTATGTGAAGATGTAAAGATATCCCTGCCAGGTTATATTATCTAACAAACAATGCAAAGCAGCATTAATATGCAGTATAAGTATAACACATTATCATGTATATATGAATATAAAAACAAAAGCCTAGAAAGAACCAAAGCAAATACTCAATGACTTGGCAGAAGCCAGCGCGACAAGAGAACAAACCACTATGGGTGCGACAATACAATATTCAACAAGCATCACACGCTACCGTCCTTTGAGGATTTAGGTAGACGTCATCATAGGCTCCACAATCTGTTCTGTCAACAATATCCCTACCTGCTATTCATAACAAACATCATCGAGGACATACATTTAAAAATGTGTTTCCTTAAACGCTTGTTTTCAAATACTATTCATGAAATATTTTACTACTCAAACGTTTTATTTATACTTTTTGCTCGAAGGTGCGCTCTGTATATCCAAGACCAAAAACTGATTGAAAACTGCTGAAAATGAACAAAAATGTAGTTTTTTGAAAAAAAATACTTTGTTTGTGAGGTTCTTAAACTCAGTTAGAGCCTTCAAACGTATATGTAATGAATTTTAATAATTATTCTGTTGATTTATAGTAAAACAGGTATTCAAAACTTGCGCATTAAAAAAATCAGTATTGGAGGCCTATTTTGCCTCTTATCATACATAGTCCTTTGCGGTATTAATCGACGTCTACATTTGTTTGACCCACACATAACCCGTATTCTATACTTCAAAATAGCCACGTGTTACATTTTATACCGTTTCTTTATACATTGTGACGTTGTAAAAACATTATTAGAACAAAGATAATTATAGAGAAAAGGACATGAACGTATTTTATAATATAAAATGTACTTTCTATTAAGTTACCAGATTGAACATATATCAACAAAATTAAATTGATTTTGAAAAGTATTCAAAATGTATTCTAAATAAAAGTAGGTGTCAAATTTGACTGAATTAAATGTAAAGGTTTAACTAAGAATACAAGTGAATACATACTTTTTGAGCTCATATTAACAGTTGGCCCTTCAATTAATACCTCACGCCGTTTATCCTTATCGCGTATTTAAACAAAATAAGCTTAACTGAAAACTAAGCGAACAATACGTTATCGTGATAGGTTCAATTTGGAGACACAAATTAGCCTGAGGTTTTCGTTATCGTTAAATTTATGTCATAACCGTCCTCTATAGACGTGACTTATCAACAGATTTAGAGAATGTAACCTGGTGGGGATATTTTTATTTACATTCTCCCGTGTTATTGGGATGGCAATAAGAGTGATGATTGGTGAACCCATACACAAATTTGGTTTAAACCCCAAGCGGCATTTTGACCGTTCCAAGGCCACGGTGGAGAACCTAGACGGTTTCTAGTGGAAATAAATCAACGCCCCGTGATACTAGCGGATTGTTTTACGGTTACTAGCGGAACATGTTTACAGTTTTAAAATGGACCATGCACAACAAAACGGTAAAATTCATCAACAGCATGCGTAAGTGCACTATAATTTCTTGTGCACGGAACATTAGAATGCTTCATGAACATACTGATGCATACCATTTTCTACAAGACGTTAATGGAGCTTTACACGAAGTAATCCAAAGTACTCACTTATGCTACTGCCCGCACTATCTGTGATACGTTATGAACGCTTTTGCAAATTTAAAGTGCAGTAATACTATTTTTTCTCTTGCTACTATAGAAAACAAGATGTCTGCTGCAGAATGGTATTACATTTATTTAAAAAAAGCACTGTAGGCAGTAATTAAATGGGATAAAAATGATTTTTGTCGGCTACGGATGCTGACGGAAGTTGTTAAAAAGCGTTAAAATATATGAAGAATTAGGTTCCCACCCAAGGTCACACTAGGAGGTCAAAGGTAAAAAACTTTTTTTTCGTGTCCCAGCCATTACCCGGAAACCTGGTCAAAGGTCAAGGGCACATTTGGAGTCCAACGTCTATTGTTTCTATTCAAATCTGTTTAAAAAGTATATTTTATACAGAAAAATACCCTTTCAACTCTTATTCAAATGTACATTGTTTGAAATCACACGTTTACAGATTTATTTAGGCAAGAAATTCTTTTGAAAATACATAAAATACAATAAATACTCGGTTAACAACAGGAGATAGCGCTGGTAATGCCAGACGGTAGGTAATTTATAAGTTAATGCTATCTCCCATTGTAATTTCTTAAAATGCGTATAGTAACCGGTGCCTGTTTTTACAGTGTTTTAAACAGTAACCGTAGCCCACATATTCCTATAAAACACAACATTTTTGGTATACAATTTACGCCCATTGCTTATCAGATATATTCCAAGATTAATTAACTATATATTAACTATTTGCATACTCGTTAGAGGCCAGTTTCCGTCCAAGCCCAGTTTCCGTCATTCTCATTTAAAAAAACGTTTTTACACTGCAAATTACTTACGCGATGCCACTTATTGTCAGACGTTTATAACTGAAGATTGGAAACAGGAAAAAACAACCAAAGAGTCAATAAGTGTACAAAACCGAAAGGGATTTCTCCGAAAAATGTGTTTACTTCCTTATATGGCGTTGGGGATGCGCGCGCATACTGCCGCATTATAAACTATTAAAAAAATAACACTGTAATGACGTCATATTTTTATCACTCTTCAGCGGACGCAGTTAAAATATACCGTGAGTATATAGTTTAACCAAAGAGAAGCAACTCGTACAACCTGTATCTGTTTGATTTACATAGAGTTACTGTAAATTGTCGTCGTTGAAAATTTTACATTGACGTTACCAGGCGCATTGTTATAACGACTGATGTGACTGATCGAACAATGCAAACATACCATTTTTACAATGAAATTGTTAAATAGACTTGCAAACAAGTTTCTAATTCATAAAACTTTATTGTATCTTGACCTAGTTGAATCTATCACTCGATAAAATACATGACGGAAACTGGGCTTGTAAACAAAATGATTTCTCAGTTTTAGTCTATTTATAAAAAGGTCACGTGCCACTTCGATAATTTATATAAAACAAAATTATTTGGTATCAAATTTCCAGGAAGAGGTAACCTAATAGAAAATAGAGTAAAAATTGTCAGTATACATAGATGTGTCTGAAAAATTAGTTTATGTTTACATAAGTGACGGAAAGTGGCCCCCGACGAGTACTAATCTGTGCTGTAACGCGTGACTTATTAGATATAAGTAAAGGAAAACTGCAATAATCTGTCAAATGTCCATGCATTTTTGGATACTATTTCAGTTATATCATAATAAAAGCTTCTGTTTGGGAACAAACTTATAATTATCTAATTAGTTAAATATATCCAGCGTTCCGTAGAAGCAAGTGTTTTTCGAAAAAACGAATAGTTATTTAAAAAATACTACTTTATGACGAACTATTTACAATTCTTCCCAGTTATTTATCCGCTAGTAACCGTAAAACAATCGGCTAGTATCACGGGACGCTGTTTTATTTCCGCTAGTAACCGTCTAGGTTCTCCACCGTGAAGGCGGTAGCCCTATTGTCAACAATTTTATGATTGTGATGTCAAATAAGGCTTTTTATTATCTATGTAGTTTAGGTCTTGAGCCAGGACCCACAATTTCGATATCGCTACAAACTCAGGTGGCAAATTCTACTATTATGTTTTAAACAGAACAATGTCTGTAGATGTATTTTTTCCATGATAGCAGTCTGGAACGGGTAGCTTCAATTTGAAATAATTGAACAACAATAGGTGTATCATTGTAGCCTGACATCAACATTTGGATGTTTATTTTTGCACATTTATATGTTTTGATAATTGTTAATATACTTTTGACATATGCAATTAAGTTCATAATTCATATTAGTTTAATACAGAACGAATAAGCTTGGTCAGCATTGTATTCTGCTTAAAATCACTACTGTGCTTAAAATTGGAAGTCAAATTACCCCACCCACTGTTCGCACATTTTTATGCATTAAAATTAGTAAATATTTATATGTATAAATTGAAAAGATCACTAATTCACAACTTTTCTACCATGATTTAATTATTATATTATGAATTATGAATTGTTTTGATAGACCATGCAATGTTTATGCCCTTGTTTGCAAATATGTTGGTGCGACTATAAAATTCAATTCAATTCAATTGCATATATAGGTTCAGCAAGCCTGAAAAGAAGAGGATAAACGCATCGAACAGGAAGTACAAGTCTTCCTCAGAATAATTGCAGCATCCCTGTTATTTAATTTTCTGATATATATATTGCACAAAAGACACAAACAGTTCAATGGATCTAGATAGGAGAAATGTGAGTGTGTTCGCTTCTTATAAGTCCATGTTTAGGTGTATGCGTTATTCATTACGTATTATGATTACGACGTGTTGAACATGTATTACAGATACAATATAAAGACACGAAGCAATAGTTAACACATGCAAACACAAAATCCAATTAGATATCTATTGTAATGCTTTTTCATGGCAATTTATATCTATTTTAGCGATGTTTAACACCCACATAAATCACAATAAGAAGTATGCAAATGAAACTGAAAACTATTATATGCATTTGCGCGAAAACATTGAAGAAGAAGGGTAATGCATAGACTACTGTACTAACTACTAACCCTGGCAGCAACTATTTGTGAGAAGCGGTACAGTTGTTGCAATACTACCTTCGTAACATATTCTTTGCATTTTATTATAGTCATAACCTATTTTTGTGCATGCAGAAATAGTGCAACCTGAATGACAGTTACCAAAACAAGATCGAAAGTTTATTGCCAATGACGGGGGTTGATGCGACAATGACCAAGACTATAATTCAGGGGTCTATGTACTGCCTAAGCGTCTCCGTGGCCGAATTGTTAACGACGTTGCGTTGTAACCCTTCGCCTCTCACCGCTGCGGGTTCGAATCCCACTGGGAGCTCAACTTGTAAGTGAGGAAGTGTCGATTCTTACGAATGGCGGGAGGTTTACAGTACTGGTTCTACCCGGTAAAAGTGAGTGGTCTGCCTCCACCACAAAAAATCGACCGTCATATATAACATGTGTTGAAAATAACGTAAAACACCTTACAAACAAACAAACTATGTACTACCTTAAACTATCCCTCATTGATCTCAATATCAGTATTTACTTAATTTATGTTTTTGACAAAAAATATACTTTTATCTTTAATTTTGTGGGTTGAAGATGCACTTTTAGAGAAACAATTGAATGAATTGGATGTTGCTTAACGGATTATCAAAAATGATATGTTATTAAGATCCGCTCCCAGAGAGATGTAGGAATCCGGGATCCTGCCATTATATTAATAACACATATATTACTATAATTCTTAACTTTAGACTCCGAAACACAGGACTGCCGGACAGTTTACGTCCCCATCAGACGTACGAGGCTACCTCTGTCTTCACGCGGGAAAGTGTCTTGCTAAATAACACACTGACAAAACTCAGTGGCGCCGTCGAGGCTTGAAATCGGTTCTCCAGGTTACAAGTCCACCATGCCATCCACTTGGTTACAGGTTGTATGCGCTCAAGGAGGCTGACTGTGATGAAATGCATACATCTAAAATGCTAAAACTTGATGATATCAATGATACGGTTATATCCAAAAAGCCGGTGTTCACAACAGTCATTCTTTTCTAGCAAATGTGTGTATGTATGTGTTGTTCAAAGGTGTATACTCCCTCCGCCAGGGTACCAAAAGAAAAATCTCTCAATTGCACGGTATTCTGTATGAACTGTCATAACATGTTGCACCATATATATAATCATTATGTATGCCCATCCCATTGCTACGTTTTGATTGGTAATATCAATTCTTTGGGATAATAAAAGACAATTAATAATACTCATATCACGTTTAAATAAGTAAATTACCTAACATTACATTATACAATAAGCATAAAATATAACATTAACGTTTTTTAAAACAACAACCAAAAAAACACGCTTACACAAAAAGATCGTACAAAAAACGCTTACTAATAAGGATCGGTACCCAGGATATCGGGACAGTACAGTTAATATTTGAATACACATAAAACTATGTCTGACATACCGGTATTACTACAATAATATGTCTTTCTTGGTAGTACTTTGTTCGAATTAAGGGTGTATATTTGTAAAACAAACAGCTCAAAATGTCCTTAGGTTTTTTAATCGTATCTTATACATGTGTTTACTCTTTGGCTGCAACTGCTTTGGTTATTCAGTAAACGTATGGATATATTCCATATATAGATTATAGATGTTTCTAATTAAGTGTGTTTATATATCTATTTACAAACACATTTAAGTTTATCGTTTATTATTTTTTCCCCGGTGTTGACTTTATTGTTAAAGATATTCTTTTTGATGGGATATAATTTTGTTTACACTGTCTTGTCAAGAATAGTTAATAGCGAGGTTGTGTACACGTAACATCAGTTTAAGATACCCAATAGGCCCTATTGCCTACTGACCATTCCAAGTCGCTTACCCTGTATTCACCACTCTTTATGTTTGTATATTGTCCCATTCATTGACTATTTAATTTGAAATTTTTGTTTTACTTTGTTGTACAGTGTTAACTTACGGTGCAATTGCGTTTGAGTACTGTGGTGTATATAGGACTGTTTTCCTTAGGTATATACAGATGCTGACAATGCTGCTGACAAAGCTACAGTAGTCAACTTATTTTATCTAAAGCTTCATGTGAATACCCAATAGGTCCGTAAATTGTTTTGCCATGACAATGCAGCAGTTTCCTTGGTGGTTTTATTGGGTGGATTCATAAAACATGCGACTTGTAAAAATCGTTAAACTAAACATTTAGTTACGATAACAGTTTCAATTGTTTTAATTAATTTAGGTCTTTATAATGTAATACCTCATCAAAAGTCCCATTCTTGATAAATATTACTTTTCTTTAACCTAACTAAGAAGTGATTTTATGGGGAAAATGTACAACTGCAAGTAATAAACAAGAGGCCAAAGGGCCTTGACTCGGCCTCACCTCAAAGTGCTCACATCTTCATGAAAAACTACAACATCAATTGCCTAATATAACTCTATGTCAAACTGTGACTGGGGTCAAATTTTACTCCAGTATCACCATTTGAACGAACTAGTTATACTACATGCATAATATCAAACACTTAGCTCATGTAGATTCGGAGATTTTTAAAGGATTTACTTTCATGGCTTTACTCATAGGGCACCTGACGAAACTTTCAGTCATTGGTCACCATGTGAACATACTTCGTAGAGAACCATTAGCTTATGTTACCTGTAAAATATTAGACGTCTAGCTCTGTAGTTTCATAAAAGATTATTTTAATGGGTTGTCCAATATAACGCTATGTAAATATGTAGCCCCTGGGGCGGGGTCAAATATAAATCCAGGGTCACCATTTTAAGTTTTCTTGTAGCGGGCCATAAGCTCATGCCACAAAAAAATATTAGACATCTACCACTTAAGGAGGTTGGCTGGGAAAGGACGTAGTGATGAGATTTTTTTTAAATTCAAATTTAAAGCTTCTTTGGTATAATTTAGATTCAAAGTTATCAAAAAAAAGGCTAGGTCACCACGCTTTTTTTCCCACCAGACGTCATTGAAGAAGGCACATATTTCTAACTTCAAAATTTCACTAAAAAGAGGAAAAATATAATCATTGAACATTTTCACAATTGTTTTCATAACATTACGTTTATTGAAAAACAACAATTAATTTTCGATTGCATATATACATATCCTTCAAATCTTACAAAAACAATTGTAATCCTCATTTGTCTTTTTACTTTGAAAAGCAAACATATATGAACCGTACCCCACCCACTTTTGTTTTTACCTAAAAATTAATTCAAGATAAAAAATTATGTTCTAATGATCAACTTTTTTTAAAACTTGTATATGACAAGGCCCTAAGACATTTCTTTCAAAAGAAGTAAAAAAAATATATAGGTCACCAGGCTTCTAATGATTTTTTATTAAAAATTCTTTAAATTACACCCATTTTGGAGTTAGTTTGACATTTTCAATGTAAAATATTGTACACACAATATTGACATGGGTATCGAAAATAAAATTTGCTCAGTATCTACTTTTATATATGTATTCCACTACTGAAAAACAAAAATCTGATTTATTCTATAGCAAAAGGATAAATTCTACTCATAGCTACCCATACCCCCTATTTTGTTGACAACAAAAAATGATCACAAATGATGGAAAAATATGAAAAAAATAAATTTGCTTAAAATTTGGTATGTTACCATTTTAAATTCTACATTATATCCATATCTACTAGAATGAAAAAAATGAAACAATTCTGTTGTCAAATAAAACTATGATTTAAAAAATAAAATGTTTAGACTTGAAGATGTCAAAACTTGCCCAGCCAACATCCTTAAGGATTTAGAGAAAAAGATTTTTTGAAGAAACCTGATTTTTGTTTAAAAGGGGGAGATAACTCTTATATTAGGAAACAGCTACCCTGTTGGCACTGTTATCATGGATTTTTCTGTCTCTACAATGTACTTCATAACATGGTACCAGTAAGAATTTGCCACCTGAGATGGTAGCGAAAAATTGTCTGGCTCACGGTCTATTTGTTGTTTGTTTCTGTTCATTTCTTTGGTAGACTGTGGTCCTTGAATGCTGCATTTCCTGTTTGGCTTTTATATCTACTGTTATCACATACTTCCTGAAAACACGTTGTTTTTGAATATACGATACGACATAGACCTAGCCAGTCATATCAATTAGGATTTAGTTGCCGGGCTATAAAGCTTTATCACACCCGTGAAATAAAGGGTGGAAAAATGTCATATCACGGAAACAACCGAATGTGCTGTATAACGCTTTAAACGGAGTGATACGGAAATTACAGATTAGTTACGATTGTATACGATTTTTCATGCGTATGATTTTGTCGTCTGCATTCCATCCTGTTTTCGCGCCATACATCTACATCTACATGTACGTTGAGCTGTCATCTTTGACCATAACTCAACGGAAATTACTTGACTAGTAATGCTATGAAGATGAACTAGAAGAGATGACAGACAGACAGACAGACAGACAGACAGACATGCAGGCAGACAGGCAGACACGGACGATAAAGAGAGTTTAATAAATGTATAATGAACTCAAGGATATAGCACCATCCTTAGATGAAATAACCACTTGTGACCATTCATTTTCTGAATTAGACAATTTCAAAGTCAATAGCATTCATTTGCAATCAAATTTCGGAGAAAAGAAAATATCGTGTAGATCTACACTTACGCGACAGACGTGAACACATCAGAATGGGATTACATCTATTAATAATATTATTGCTTTCTCCCTGGAAAACAGCGTAGTAAGTTATCTGAATTTGATAGTTCAACAAAGTCATTGCTGAAGTATATGATAAATAGAATAAAAAATGGTATATTTTCATATAACACCTATATTAGCCCTCGGATTAAATGAAAATACCCATATATTATTCTCTATATACCAATCTAGAAACTAGAATGAGCAATAAATGGTAAAATAAAGTCGATATAGATTTTCTGAAAGCAATTTTCTTTTCTTCAAAATAATATTGTCCTACACAATATTGTCCATTCATTATACACATGCCGAACATCATTTTTTAAGTCAACGCAATACTAATACTTTTTAAAATGTTCACTGACCATTCACTGAGCTTCAAATAGTGTCTTCATAACAAACAAAAGGTTGAGAATGATAAAACGTGATTTTATAAACTGGATATTATGGTGGCTGATTTCTGCCGTTTTTCGTCTTTTCGTTATTTTGCCGCGAAAAGACGGTAGAATGAAACCTTAAGACGACAAAATGAAAGACAACTTTTCATGGCCAAAAGACGATAGAACGACAGAACAAACAATCGACAAATCGAACATCGAAAAATGACATAAAGACGACACATGCAGCGCTGAACGAACAGACGAAAAAACGACAGAACAAAAAGACGGAATATTAGAAAGCGAAAGTACGACAGAAGGCTACACGAAATAACAAAAAGATATAAAATGTTGTCTTTTCACGACTGAAGTGTCGTCTTTTCGACTTTTCACGTAAAGTTCTGCCGTCTTTTCGCCTTTGAAATGTCGTCTTTTCGTTCTGTCGTCTTTCGATCTTTCGTCGTCTTTTCACACTGAATGTGTTTTCTTTTCGTTCTATCGTCTCTACGTTCTGTAGTCTTTTTGTGGCGAAATAACGAAAAGACGAAATGGCAGAAATCAGTCACCATATGATATGCATGTGTTTTGCTATTTATTGCTCCTTCTACCTAGATTGGTATTTAACGATTGTAAATTGTAAATTATGTGTACAAATACTTAGGCATGTGTTAGTTCTATAGCTTTTCAGGTTCTCTATATGGACTTGGACTGAAAAGCAGGGGGTCAAAACTTGGATCGGGAACCAGGGGGTCAAAATGATAGATGCCGCAAGTAGTTCTGTATACAGTTGACAGTAGTGTTATTTGAGATGATGTGTGAATGAAAGTGCACTGCACAGGTAGTGTAGATTAATATGTTTGTGTAGAAAGTAGATTCCCAGATGCTTTGCTGCAAAAATAAGGTTAATCAGAGATGAGACAAGTGAATGACACTACTTTTTGTGAGGTAGGATTCCTTTGTGTTCTTCGTCAGATTTGACCTGAATTCGTCAGAAACGATACATACTTTAACTTTGAGCAAAATTATGAAGTTGAAAGCCAAATGGAGATTGATTCTTTGCTATGTCTGTGTTGTGCTGGCATTGGAGATGGTTTACTGACAGTTTCAAGTATGATGGAGTATGATGGCATGTGTGACACCATTTTAGGCTATAATGTAAGTCTATGAGAAATTAATAGTGGTCCAGTTCCATATAATTCATTGTGATTTACAAAGACAATACATGAACCTTAACTCTGTCTTACCATTCTTTCGTTCGTGTATTTTCCTGTTCATTAACTGTTTAGCTTGATGATTTGATTTAACTTCTGGTATAGAGAGGACATTGTCGGACGGTGCCATAGCGTTTCGCTGCTTTGGTTACTATAGGACAATTTTTCTCATGTTACACGTTTAAAGAGATGTATATAGGAAAGTCAAATATTGAAAATAATTGACACATTTTCAATCCAGTTGGTCTGATTATCAAACGTATAAGATCTAAGTAACCAGAAATTCAGTAGCGAAACATGCACTGCGATACTTTCTTTGACATGAACAAAAAAGTGCACCAATCACAAAGAGTATACATTACACACCCAGTAAGACTTAACTACATGCCAATATGAGAGAATATAATAGTGACGTTTCCTGTCACATTGAAAGTAAACGGAGATTGAAAATGCGTATGTAATAATACACAATACGCCGGCATATGTCGCGTATGCAAACCGACATCAGAATATCACAGCACATATCCATACATTGGGATTAATTGACAGAAAACAAGCGTAGCTTATCATTATTTAAAGTAACCCATGTAACACATATGTATATTTAGTTCTTAAAATGCATTTGTGCTATACCTGTATAAAACCAACAGGATAATAGCGAGGATTGTGTGCATATAAAATCGATTCAAGCTAACCAGTATTGCTTACTGACCGTTTCAAGTCGGTAACCCTGTCTTCACCACACTTTCTGTTGTTTTTTGTCTCTGTCATTTTATTATCAAGTCCTTGTTTGCAGTACAGTGCGGACATACGATGCCATTGCGTTCGGACGCTGTGGTTTCTATAGGACCCTATATCTCATTTTTGAAAGAAAGCCCTCTATTGTTCATCAATAAATTTGCTCGATCATAATTGGTTATGCACTCGCTAGCTATCGCATTTCTTAATGGTGCGCATCATAATATTCATAAACATAAATGTATCCAATAAAACCCCTAAAATGAACGTAAAATAGTGAAACATGCACATAATACATACATTCTTTATAAACGACAACCAATAAAGTATATAAAATAACAAAAATAAATGGTAAGATTTATTTCAGATCCTTACGATTCATAACTTATATATAATATTCAAGTGAACCTGACGAAATAAATATTGTTTAAACCAATAACGAAAACTAAAACACAACCCAAGCTGTATGTTTATTAGTACCAGATTGTTGTATATAAAACCAAAATGTGACATCTTTGGTACTAATAAGCTGCCTTTTATTGGATGATGAAGAATCCATGCGGGTCTATTGTTGCTACTTCTCCGGCGTGTATTATAGCGGGTAAGTTGCCTGACGTTTGTATCGCAATCTGTAGAAGACACAACAGTGTATTGACAACTGGTAGAACGTAATTAGGATATAAAAACTAAGAACTGAATCGCAAATTTTCGGCGTTTATGCTTATTAAACGCTGGGAGTGAATGGCAAATTCAAAAACTTAGCAAAGCTCTTCCTGGTAAAATTTGCCATTCACTTCCGGTTTTCAAATTAATAGCCATTTTCCGCTGAGTTCCGCTGAGGTACAACGGATGCTAGCGCTAATAACTCCGCCTACCGAAGAGTGAAGTTTATTCATTTTTTCAACAAAAAGTATCAAGTGAATGTAATTACTCAAAACTATATTTAAAATAGTCCCATATAATACATAATCCTAATCCATTAGTGGTGTCGTACCCATCAACATACCAGCTTTGTAGCCACCCATAACGCTCCCTCCGAATGACGCTCCCCGGGGAGCGTTATACGTCAGTTGTAGTACCGCTTACCTGCTGATTTTGAAAAGTTGAATAATTTAATGAGATCAACAGACTGAACTTTTTTGCATACAGATTTTGTAGATATCGCTGCAAATAGTTTTATTAATAAACTCACCGAGCTCATGAAGGAATGCATTCCAACTAGTTTCGTAACAATTCGTCCAAATCATAAGCTTTGGTATAATTCAGAAATTCGACTTGCCCCTCGTAAACGCGATAGAAAAAAATCAATAGCTTTACGTACAGGCAATCAATCAGATTGGCGCTTATATAAAGACCTTCGAAATAAAGTTAATAATATGAAAAAACATGCTAAAGAAATATTTTTTAATCAACTTGAATTTTCTCTAAGTGATATGAATTCTGCAAATCCTCGACAGTACTGGAAAATAATCAAAATGTTAATTAAAGAAAACGCTAACAGTTGTAACGTCATACCACCTTTAAAGAACAACGATGGTTTATATTCTGTATCTGACGAAGAAAATGCAAATTTATTGAATGACTTTTTTACATCAATATCAACTGTTGACGACACCAATGCCATTCTACCACAATTTATACCTAAGACGATCAATACTATCAATGATATTAATATTACTGAAAATGAAATTTCTGATATCCTATCAACTTTAGTGATAAATAAAGCTAGTGGGCCAGATGAAATAAGTCATAGAGTCCTGAAAGAAACTTCAAAAACAATATGTCGCCCCCCTGTGTATTCTGTTTAATCGTTCAAAACAAGAAAATATTTTTCCACAATGCTGGAAATTAGCTAATGTTATGCCACTTTTTAAATCAGTTGATAAAGATTCACCTTCAAACTATAGACCAATATCGTTAATTAGTTGCGTTGGAAAAGTTATGGAACGCGTGATATTCAAACATATTTTTAATTTTTTGCTTACCAATAATTTTATATTTAAAAACCAGTCTGGTTTCTTACCTGGGCACTCAACATTTTATCAACTAATTGATATTTATAATCAAATATGCAAAGCGATTGATGAAAACAAATTTACATGTACGGTATTTTTTGATATATCCAAAGCTTTCGATCGCATCTGGCACGCAGCTTTAATTTTTAAACTCCGACAACATGGCAATTCAGGCAATCTTATTAATTGGATAAATAATTATATAACTGATCGTAAACAAAGAGTTTTCGTTGGTTCGACCTTTTCTGAAATAAAAACTCCAAATGCCGGCGTACCCCAAGGGTCTGTTCTAGGACCATTATTGTTTTTAATTTATATAAACGACATAGCTGATGCATTGCTTAGTACGACAAGGCTATTTGCTGATGACAGTTCTATTGCGGTATCTACATCCGACTTAGATTATATGGAAACTACAATTAATGAGGACCTGTGTAAAATATCGAATTGGTCAAAGCAATGGTTAGTAAAATGTAATCCATCTAAAACTGAAGTTATCTTCTTTTCACTTGCAAACAGAAACCGTCCGTCTTTGATATTTGAAAATACACAACTTAACTGTGTTGACCATCATAAACATCTAGGAGTAACCCTTAGTCATGATGGGTCCTGGCATCAACATATTTCAAAATTGTAATATCTGCGTCTAAGGTATTACGTTCAATGATATTAATGAAATTTAAATTAAAACGTCAAACGCTTAATCAAATATATAAATCTTACCTTCGCCCTATTTTAGAATACGCGGCTACAGTATGGGATAGTTGTACAAATTATGAAAAAGATAACTTAGAAAAAATACAATATGAAGCCGCGCGAATAGTTACTGGCCTGACTCGTTCTATCTCTATACAAAAATTGTTAACTGAAATTGGTTGGGTCACTCTGGCCGACCGAAGACATATCCAAAAGTTGATATTGACCTTTAAGTTTACAAATGGAGATTTACCGAGTTACTTGAATGAAATATTCCCTGCAACTGTTTCGGAATCGAATCCTTACAACTTGAGAAACAGTTCCAACTTCGTTACTTTACCTAGAAGAACAGAACTGTTTTCGAGATCAGTCTTACTGTCATCTCTAAAACTTTGGAATGAACTTGATATTGATATTCGCGAAGCACCATCCCTTTCGAGTTTTAAAACTAGACTTAACAATTACTTTAAACCACCGATAGTACCCCAATACTATATACTGGGTGATAGATACCTTTCAGTTCTACATGCGCGTTTGCGAAACAACTGCAGCAATTTAAACGCTGATCTCTTTCTTAATCATTTGAGGGATAATCCCAATTGTGTATGTGGTGATGGTTTTGAAGATGTTGAGCATTATTTGTTTAGATGTGTAAATTTTAGAAATGAAAGACGGCAATTTTTTTTAGACACTCGTATATTTCATCCTTTAAGTACTCACAAACTTTTATACGGCATCGACCAACCAAAATACGAGGAAAATCATATTCTATTTACTCAAGTTCAAAACTATATTAAAAACACTAAACGATTCCAAAATCCTTAACTTTGTATCAACATAGAGTTGTATTTTGTCTATATCTACTGTCGCTATGTTTCTAACAGCCTGAACGGGGATATTGTGGTGTTATTTTGGTGGAGATTGCGTGGGGGTAGAATGGCACGGCAGAGTTTACTTTTTTGGATTTTTTTTATTATTTTTTTCTTCGTTTTTCCTTATCAAATTTATATTTAAATATATTGTTACAATTTCAAACCGATAATCATATACACTTTGTCAGCCACAATGGAGAGAACTGTAACTAATGTTGTAATAACTTGTAGTTCAATCCATTTGCATATGTTTCTATGAATATTGTGATGTTGTATTGATGTATTGTAACATATTTGCAATAAAATATTATTAAACTAGTACCGCATAACGCTCCCTCCGAATAACGCTCCCCGGGGAGCTTTATACGGAGAGGATGTATACTCAATCCGCATGAAGCTGCCTAGCTTGAATAAGAGTAAGACATAAATAATAATAAGAGGAAATAAAAAAAATAAATAAATATTTTTATAATATTTTTATAATCATCATCATCATCACCATCACCATCACCATATTCTTCTTCTTCTTCTTCTTCTTCTTCTTCTTCTTCTTCTTCTTCTTCTTCTTCTTCTTCTTCTTCTTCTTCTTCTTCTTCTTCTTCTTCTTCTTCTTCTTCTTCTTCTTCTTCTTCTTCTTCTTCTTCTTCTTCTTCTTCTTCTTCTTCTTCTTCTTCTTCTTCTTTTCTTCTTCTTCTTCTTCTTCTTCTTCTTCTTCTTCTTCTTTTCTTTTTCATCTTCTTTGTCAACATCTTCTTCTTTATCATCGTCATCATCGTCATCATAATCATCATCATCATCATATTATTATTATTTTTTTTTTTTAACAAATTATTTCAAGATGTTGTTGTGATTTTGCACAGTGTACAATCATCGACGTGGTACAGAATATTGGACATTTTGTATAGACAATAATTACTGGCAGATTATTATAACATTGATTCATCAGTTCAGAGGAGTGCTTCTAAAAAATATTGAAGCAAATTTATAAAGTTTTAAATATAGCTATAAATTGTTGTTTTACGTATTACGAGTACCTTGGGTATCAGTGATGAGGATAATTTGATCATATTTAGGATGATGATGATGATGATGATGATGATGTTGATAATGATGATGATGACGATGATGATGATGATGATGATGATGATGATGAAGACTGACTGCTGCTCCTGCTGCTGATTTTGATGATGATGATGATGATGATGATGATGTTTATGATGATGATGATGATAAAGAAAACTGACTGCTGCTGCTGCTTTTGATGATGATGATGATGATTATATTTTGCTTGTTTATTACGATGATGTTGATCATCATCTAGTTGGGGAGCTTTATGCGGAACGTTTGTTGACTAGCTCAAAATCATATGTACATGTCTTCCGCATAAAGCTA
Source organism: Cyrtodaria siliqua (assembly GCA_037043455.1). Lineage (NCBI taxonomy): Eukaryota > Metazoa > Mollusca > Bivalvia > Adapedonta > Hiatellidae > Cyrtodaria > Cyrtodaria siliqua. The sequence goes on along the minus strand of JAWPHD010009437.1, from coordinate 74,592 downwards.
CAGGGGAGCTTTATGCGGAAGAAGGGTACGCATAAAGGTCCTGTCTTCCGCATAGAGCTCCTGTGGAGCTTTAAGCGGATGTAGGATACGAATAATGCTCCCCGGGGAGCGTTATGCGGAGGGAGCTTTATACGGTCTAACACAGCTTTTTCTTACCTTAAATCCATTGGGCAGACAGCCGAGGAAGATACAGCTAGTGGCGTCACTACTGGGTCTGTATACACCATTCACGAACACTGCAATCGGTGTATATATTGCAACGTCGGAACAGGAACTCATTACCTAAATAAATGAAAACATTTGCATATGCCATCGGTTCTGTCATCAGATCAATCGTTATTATTCGTATTAGTTGCATGGTCATTATCATCATCATTATTATCATAACAATCGTCATTTATTTATTTGCACCATCATCATCAGCAGCAGCAGCATTATCATCATTAGTAAAAGCCTCATCACCACCATTATAAGTATCATCATCATAAACATCATCATTATTTCATCAGAGGCAATGAAACCGTGTCAGCATTAGTTTAGCAATATCAACAGCAGCAAGATTATAAGTAACGTCAGTTGATCATAAAGATGTGGTACTGTCATTATGATAGTATAATCATTATGATGAAATGTCTGTGGTACTGTCATTATGGTAGTATAATCATTATGGTGAAATGTCTGTGGTACTGTAATTATGATAGTATAATCATTATGATGAAATGACTGTGGTACTGTCATTATGATAGTATAATCATTATGGTGAAATGTCTGTGGTACTGTCATTATGATAGTATAATCATTATGGTGAAATGACTGTGGTACTGTCATTATGATAGTATAATCATTATGATGAAATGTCTGTGGTACTGTCATTATGATAGTATAATCATTATGGTGAAATGTCTGTGGTACTGTCATTATGATAGTATAATCATTATGATGAAATGTCTGTGGTACTGTCATTATGATAGTATAATCATTATGGCGAAATGTCTGTTTGAAGAGTGTCTTATCATGTAATCGTATTTGAGCAAGTTTTATTATTATTATTATTATTATTATTATTATCATTATTATTATTATTATTATTATTATTATTATCATCATTGTTATTATTTTCTTTCAGTTTGCTTCTTACGATTTTAACAAGAGAGTTCTACGGTTGCTTTACTGGAATATTGCTTTCTAAACCATCCTAAAACGTACATGCATTCCTTGTTTCCAATACGACGGTAACGAGTCATTACAGTGGTTCAGGACGAACGCTTCTGGAGAAGCGTGTTGGCCGGAATGACATGCTGTAGCACCGATGTTGGTGGACAATGTATGGAAACCCAAATCAGTTACTGTTTCAACCTTTCGGCAAAAATCTGTAAAAGATATCATCAGCAAACATTCGAAATTTTAGGACGTGTTCTTATGAAATTACTACCACGGTGCTAGTCTTGAAATTTTTAAATATAACTGATATTCGTCTTAATGTTATTTAAAGAGTGTATGTTGTAATATAATATGCAATATCACTGTTTTACTATCATGTTAATGTTTAGACATGACTGGTCTTAACACAGAAACGGTACAGTCGAATTATTAAAGTGTCATTCATGTTCAGTTATTTATCGGATAACTTTAATATACACATGCATGGTGTTACTATTCTAGACAGTTATTTATCGGACAACTGTAATATACACATGCATGGAGTGACTATACTAGACAGTTATTTATCGTTATCGGACAACTGTAATATACACATGCATGGTGTGACTATACTAGACAGTTATTTATCGGACAACTTTAATATACACATGCATGGAGTGACTATACTAGACAGTTATTTATCGGACAACTGTAATATACACATGCATGGAGTGACTATACTAGACAGTTATTTATCGGACAACTGTAATATACACATGCATGGTGTGACTATACTAGACAGTTATTTATCGGACAACTTTAATATACACATGCATGGAGTGACTATACTAGACAGTTATTTATCGGACAACTGTAATATACACATGCATGGAGTGACTATACTAGACAGTTATTTATCGGACAACTGTAATATACACATGCATGGTGTGACTATACTAGACAGTTATTTATCGGACAACTGTAATATACACATGCATGGTGTGACTATACTAGACAGTTATTTATCGGATAACTTTAATATACGCATGCATGGAGTGACTATACTAGACAGTTATTTATCGGATAACTTTAATATACACATGCCTGGTGTGACTATACTAGACAGTTATTTATCGGACAACTTTAATATACGCACGCATAGTGTGACTATACTAGACAGTTATTTATCGGACAACTGTAATATACGCACGCATAGTGTGACTATACTAAACAGTTATTTATCGGACAACTGTAGTATATACATGCATGGTGTGACTATACTAGACAGTTATTTATCGGATAACTTTAATATACACATGCATGGTGTGACTATACTAGACAGTTATTTATCGGATAACTTTAATATACACATGCCTGGTGTGACTATACTAGACAGTTATTTATCGGACAACTTTAATATACGCACGCATAGTGTGACTATACTAGACAGTTATTTATCGGACAACTGTAATATACACATGCCTGGTGTGACTATACTAGACAGTTATTTATCGGACAACTTTAATATACGCACGCATAGTGTGACTATACTAGACAGTTATTTATCGGACAACTGTAATATACGCACGCATAGTGTGACTATACTAAACAGTTATTTATCGGACAACTGTAATATACACATGCATGGTGTGACTATACTAGACAGTTATTTATCGGACAACTGTAATATACGCATGCATAGATTGACTATACTAGACAGTTATTTATCGGACAACTGTAATATACACATGCATGGTGTGACTATACTAAACAGTTATTTATCGGATAACTTTAATATACACATGCATGAAGTGACTATACTAGACAGTTATTTATCGGATAACTGTAATATACGCATGCATGGTGTGACTATACTAGACAGTTATTTATCGGACAACTGTAATATACGCTTGCCTGGTGTGACTATACTAAACAGTTATTTATCGGATAACTTTAATATACGCTTGCCTGGTGTGACTATACTAAACAGTTATTTATCGGATAACTTTAATATACGCTTGCCTGGTGTGACTATACTAAACAGTTATTTATCGGATAACTTTAATATACGCTTGCCTGGTGTGACTATACTAGACAGTTATTTATCGGATAACTTTAATATACGCTTGCCTGGTGTGACTATACTAGACAGTTATTTATCGGACAACTGTAATATACGCTTGCCTGGTGTGACTATACTAAACAGTTATTTATCGGATAACTTTAATATACGCTTGCCTGGTGTGACTATACTAGACAGTTATTTATCGGACAACTGCAATATACACATGCATGGTGTGACTATACTAAACAGTTATTTATCGGATAACTTTAATATACACATGCATGAAGTGACTATACTAGACAGTTATTTATCGGATAACTGTAATATACGCATGCATGGTGTGACTATACTAGACAGTTATTTATCGGACAACTGTAATATACACATGCATGGTGTGACTATACTAAACAGTTATTTATCGGACAACTGTAATATACGCTTGCCTGGTGTGACTATACTAGACAGTTATTTATCGGACAACTGTAATATACACATGCATGGAGTGACTATACTAGACAGTTATTTATCGGATAACTTTAATATACACATGCATGGTGTGACTATACTAGACAGTTATTTATCGGATAACTTTAATATACGCATGCATGGTGTGACTATACTAGACAGTTATTTATCGGATAACTGTAATATACGCATGCATGGTGTGACTATACTAGACAGTTATTTATCGGATAACTGTAATATACGCATGCATGGTGTGATTATACTAGACAGTTATTTATCGGACAACTGTAATATATACATGCATGGTGTGACACAGTTATTTATCGGACAACTGTAATATACGCATGCATGGTGTGACTATACTAGACAGTTATTTATCGGACAACTGTAATATACACATGCATGGAGTGACTATACTAGACAGTTCTTTATCGGACAACTGTAATATATACATGCATGTTGTGACTATACTAGACAGTTATTTATCGGACAACTGTAATATACGCATGCATGGTCGGACAACTGTAATATACGCATGCATGGTGTGACTATACTAGACAGTTATTTATCGGATAACTTTAATATACACATGCATGGTGTGACTATACTAGACAGTTATTTATCGGATAACTGTAATATACGCATGCATGGTCGGACAACTGTAATATACGCATGCATGGAGTGACTATACTAGACAGTTATTTATCGGATAACTTTAATATACACATGCATGGTGTGACTATACTAGACAGTTATTTATCGGATAACTTTAATATACGCATGCATGGTGTGACTATACTAGACAGTTATTTATCGGATAACTGTAATATACGCATGCATGGTGTGACTATACTAGACAGTTATTTATCGGATAACTGTAATATACGCATGCATGGTGTGATTATACTAGACAGTTATTTATCGGACAACTGTAATATATACATGCATGGTGTGACACAGTTATTTATCGGACAACTGTAATATACGCATGCATGGTGTGACTATACTAGACAGTTATTTATCGGACAACTGTAATATACACATGCATGGAGTGACTATACTAGACAGTTCTTTATCGGACAACTGTAATATATACATGCATGGTGTGACTATACTAGACAGTTATTTATCGGACAACTGTAATATACGCATGCATGGTCGGACAACTGTAATATACGCATGCATGGTGTGACTATACTAGACAGTTATTTATCGGACAACTGTAATATACACATGCATGGTGTGACTATACTAGACAGTTATTTATCGGACAACTTTAATATACACATGCATGGAGTGACTATACTAGACAGTTATTTATCGGACAACTGTAATATACACATGCATGGAGTGACTATACTAGACAGTTATTTATCGGACAACTGTAATATACACATGCATGGTGTGACTATACTAGACAGTTATTTATCGGACAACTTTAATATACACATGCATGGAGTGACTATACTAGACAGTTATTTATCGGACAACTGTAATATACACATGCATGGAGTGACTATACTAGACAGTTATTTATCGGACAACTGTAATATACACATGCATGGTGTGACTATACTAGACAGTTATTTATCGGACAACTGTAATATACACATGCATGGTGTGACTATACTAGACAGTTATTTATCGGATAACTTTAATATACACATGCCTGGTGTGACTATACTAGACAGTTATTTATCGGACAACTTTAATATACGCACGCATAGTGTGACTATACTAGACAGTTATTTATCGGACAACTGTAATATACGCACGCATAGTGTGACTATACTAAACAGTTATTTATCGGACAACTGTTGTATATACATGCATGGTGTGACTATACTAGACAGTTATTTATCGGATAACTTTAATATACACATGCATGGTGTGACTATACTAGACAGTTATTTATCGGATAACTTTAATATACACATGCCTGGTGTGACTATACTAGACAGTTATTTATCGGACAACTTTAATATACGCACGCATAGTGTGACTATACTAGACAGTTATTTATCGGACAACTGTAATATACGCTTGCCTGGTGTGACTATACTAGACAGTTATTTATCGGACAACTGTAATATACACATGCATGGAGTGACTATACTAGACAGTTATTTATCGGATAACTTTAATATACACATGCATGGTGTGACTATACTAGACAGTTATTTATCGGATAACTTTAATATACGCATGCATGGTGTGACTATACTAGACAGTTATTTATCGGATAACTGTAATATACGCATGCATGGTGTGACTATACTAGACAGTTATTTATCGGATAACTGTAATATACGCATGCATGGTGTGATTATACTAGACAGTTATTTATCGGACAACTGTAATATATACATGCATGGTGTGACACAGTTATTTATCGGACAACTGTAATATACGCATGCATGGTGTGACTATACTAGACAGTTATTTATCGGACAACTGTAATATACACATGCATGGAGTGACTATACTAGACAGTTCTTTATCGGACAACTGTAATATATACATGCATGGTGTGACTATACTAGACAGTTATTTATCGGACAACTGTAATATACGCATGCATGGTCGGACAACTGTAATATACGCATGCATGGTGTGACTATACTAGACAGTTATTTATCGGATAACTTTAATATACACATGCATGGTGTGACTATACTAGACAGTTATTTATCGGATAACTGTAATATACGCATGCATGGTCGGACAACTGTAATATACGCATGCATGGTGTGACTATACTAGACAGTTATTTATCGGACAACTTTAATATATACATGCATGGTGTGACTATACTAGACAGTTATTTATCGGACAACTGTAATTTATACATACATGCATGGTGTGACTATACTAGACAGTTATTTATCGGACAACTGTAATATACGCATGCATGGTCGGACAACTGTAATATACGCATGCATGGTGTGACTATACTAGACAGTTATTTATCGGACAACTGTAATTTATACATACATGCATGGTGTGACTATACTAGACAGTTATTTATCGGACAACTGTAATATACGCATGCATGGTCGGACAACTGTAATATACGCATGCATGGTGTGACTATACTAGACAGTTATTTATCGGATAACTTTAATATACGCATGCATGGTCGGACAACTGTAATATACGCATGCATGGTCGGACAACTGTAATATATACATGCATGGTGTGACTATACTAGACAGTTATTTATCGGACAACTGTAATATATACATGCATGGTGTGACTATACTAGACAGTTATTTATCGGACAACTGTAATATATACATGCATGGTGTGACTATACTAGACAGTTATTTATCGGACAACTGTAATATATACAAGCATGGTGTGACTATACTAGACAGTTATTTATCGGACAACTGTAATTTATACATGCATGGTGTGACTATACTAGACAGTTATTTATCGGACAACTGTAATATATACATGCATGGTGTGACTATACTAGACAGTTATTTATCGGACAACTGTAATATACGCTTGCCTGGTGTGACTATACTAGACAGTTATTTATCGGACAACTTTAATATACACATGCATGGAGTGACTATACTAGACAGTTATTTATCGGACAACTGTAATATACGCATGCATGGTGTGACTATACTAGACAGTTATTTATCGGACAACTGTAATATACACATGCATGGTGTGACTATACTAGACAGTTATTTATCGGACAACTTTAATATACACATGCATGGAGTGACTATACTAGACAGTTATTTATCGGACAACTGTAATATACGCATGCATGGTGTGACTATAATAGACAGTTATTTATCGGACAACTGTAATATACACATGCATGGTGTGACTATACTAGACAGTTATTTATCGGACAACTGTAATATATACATGCATGGTGTGACTATACTAGACAGTTATTTATCGGACAACTTTAATATACACATGCATGGTGTGACTATACTAGACAGTTATTTATCGGATAACTGTAATATACACATGCATGGAGTGACTATGCTAAACAGTTATTTATCGGATAACTGTAATATACGCATGCATGGAGTGACTATACTAGACAGTTATTTATCGCACAACTTTAATATACACATGCATGGAGTGACTATACTAAACAGTTATATATCGGATAACTTTAATACACACATGCATGGTGTGACTTTACTAGACAGTTATTTATCGGACAACTGTAATATACACATGCATGGAGTGACTATACTAGACAGTTATTTATCGGACAACTGTAATATACACATGCATGGAGTGACTATACTAGACAGTTATTTATCGGACAACTTTAATATACGCATGCATGGAGTGACTATACTAGACAGTTATTTATCGGACAACTTTAATATACGCATGCATGGAGTGACTATACTAGACAGTTATTTATCGGATAACTTTAATATACACATGCATGGTGTGACTTTACTAGACAGTTATTTATCGGATAACTGTAATATACGCATGCATGGATTGACTATACTAGACAGTTATTTATCGGATAACTTTAATATACACATGCATGGTGTGACTATACTAGACAGTTATTTATCGGATAACTTTAATATACACATGCATGGAGTGACTATACTAGACAGTTATTTATCGGATAACTTTAATATACACATGCATGGTGTGACTTTACTAGACAGTTATTTTTCGGATAACTGTAATATACGCATGCATGGATTGACTATACTAGACAGTTATTTATCGGATAACTTTAATATACACATGCATGGTGTGACTTTACTAGACAGTTATTTATCGGATAACTGTAATATACGCATGCATGGATTGACTATACTAGACAGTTATTTATCGGATAACTGTAATATACACATGCATGGTGTGACTATACTAGACAGTTATTTATCGGATAACTTTAATATACACATGCATGGAGTGACTATACTAGACAGTTATTTATCGGATAACTTTAATATACACATGCAAGGTGTGAATATACTAGACAGTTATTTATCGGATAACTTTAATATACGCATTCATGGAGTGACTATACTAGACAGTTATTTATCGGATAACTTTAATATACACATGCATGGTGTGACTATACTAGACAGTTATTTATCGGACAACTGTAATATACGCTTGCATGTTGTGAGACAGTTATTTATCGGACAACTGTAATATACACATGCATGGAGTGACTATACTAGACAGTTATTTATCGGACAACTGTAATATACGCTTGCACGGTGTGAGACAGTTATTTATCGGACAACTGTAATATACACATGCATGGAGTGACTATACTAGACAGTTATTTATCGGACAACTGTAATATACGCTTGCATGTTGTGAGACAGTTATTTATCGGACAACTGTATTATACACATGCATGGAGTGACTATACTAGACAGTTATTTATCGGATAACTTTAATATACGCATGCATGGTGTGACTATACTAGACAGTTATTTATCGGATAACTTTAATATACACATGCATGGAGTGACTATACTAGACAGTTATTTATCGGATAACTTTAATATACACATGCATGGTGTGACTTTACTAGACAGTTATTTATCGGATAACTGTAATATACGCATGCATGGATTGACTATACTAGACAGTTATTTATCGGATAACTTTAATATACACATGCATGGTGTGACTTTACTAGACAGTTATTTATCGGATAACTGTAATATACGCATGCATGGATTGACTATACTAGACAGTTATTTATCGGATAACTGTAATATACACATGCATGGTGTGACTATACTAGACAGTTATTTATCGGACAACTGTAATATACGCTTGCATGTTGTGAGACAGTTATTTATCGGACAACTGTAATATACACATGCATGGAGTGACTATACTAGACAGTTATTTATCGGATAACTTTAATATACGCATGCATGGTGTGACTATACTAGACAGTTATTTATCGGATAACTTTAATACACACATGCATGGAGTGACTATACTAGACAGTTATTTATCGGACAACTGTAATATACGCATGCATGGTGTGACTATACTAGACAGTTATTTATCGGACAACTGTAATATACACATGCATGGTGTGACTATACTAGACAGTTATTTATCGGACAACTGTAATATACACATGCATGGTGTGACTATACTAGACAGTTATTTATCGGATAACTTTAATATATACATGCATGGTGTGACTATACTAGACAGTTATTTATCGGACAACTGTAATATATACATGCATGGAGTGACTATACTAGACAGTTATTTATCGGACAACTGTAATATATACATGCATGGTGTGACTATACTAGACAGTTATTTATCGGACAACTGTAATATATACATGCATGGTGTGACTATACTAGACAGTTATTTATCGGACAACTGTAATATATACATGCATGGTGTGACTATACTAGACAGTTATTTATCGGACAACTGTAATATATACATGCATGGTGTGACTATACTAGACAGTTATTTATCGGATAACTGTAATATACACATGCATGGTGTGACTATACTAGACAGTTATTTATCGGACAACTGTAATATATAAATGCATGGTGCGACTATACTAGACAGTTATTTATCGGACAACTGTAATATATACATGCATGGTGTGACTATACTAGACAGTTATTTATCGGATAACTGTAATATATACATGCATGGTGTGACTATACTAGACAGTTATTTATCGGATAACTTTAATATATACATGCATGGTGTGACTATACTAGACAGTTATTTATCGGACAACTGTAATATACACATGCATGGAGTGACTATACTAGACAGTTATTTATCGGACAACTGTAATATACGCACGCATAGTGTGACTATACTTGACAGTTATTTATCGGATAACTGTAATATATACATGCATGGTGTGACTATACTTGACAGTTAGTTATCGGACAACTGTAATATACGCATGCATGGTGTGACTATACTAGACAGTTATATATCGGACAACTGTAATATACGCACGCATAGTGTGACTATACTTGACAGTTATTTATCGGATAACTGTAATATATACATGCATGGTGTGACTATACTAGACAGTTATTTATCGGATAACATTAATATACACATGCATGGAGTGACTATACTAGACAGTTATTTATCGGATAACTGTAATATACACATGCATGGTGTGACTATACTAGACAGTTATTTATCGGATAACTGTGATATATACATGCATGGTGTGACTATACTAGACAGTTATTTATCGGATAACTTTAATATACACATGCATGGAGTGACTATACTAGACAGTTATTTATCGGACAACTGTAATATACACATGCATGGTGTGACTATACTAGACAGTTATTTATCGGACAACTGTAATATACACATGCATGGTGTGACTATACTAGACAGTTATTTATCGGATAACTGTAATATACACATGCATGGTGTGACTATACTAGACAGTTATTTATCGGATAACTTTAATATACACATGCATGGAGTGACTATACTAGACAGTTATTTATCGGACAACTGTAATATATACATGCATGGTGTGACTATACTAGACAGTTATTTATCGGACAACTGTAATATATACATGCAAGGTGTGACTATACTAGACAGTTATTTATCGGATAACTGTAATATATACATGCATGGTGTGACTATACTAGACAGTTATTTATCGGATAACTGTAATATACACATGCATGGAGTGACTATACTAGACAGTTATTTATCGGACAACTGTAATATACGCACGCATAGTGTGACTATACTTGACAGTTATTTATCGGATAACTGTAATATATACATGCATGGAGTGACTATACTAGACAGTTATTTATCGGATAACTGTAATATACACATGCATGGTGTGACTATACTAGACAGTTATTTATCGGATAACTGTAATATATACATGCATGGAGTGACTATACTAGACAGTTATTTATCGGATAACTGTAATATACACATGCATGGTGTGACTATACTAGACAGTTATTTATCGGACAACTGTAATATACACATGCATGGAGTGACTATACTAGACAGTTATTTATCGGACAACTGTAATATACGCTTGCATGTTGTTAGACAGTTATTTATCGGACAACTTTAATATACGCATGCATGGTGTGACTATACTAGACAGTTATTTATCGGACAACTGTAATATACGCTTGCATGTTGTTAGACAGTTATTTATCGGACAACTTTAATATACACATGCAAGGTGTGACTATACTAGACATAACATGTTCAGTTATTTATCGGATAACTTTAATATACACATGCATGGTGTGACTGTACTAGACATAACAATACAGCGTTTATTTTAAGCTTACATGAGTTGCGTATAATTATGTTGGCTAGGCTGCTATGTAACCTATGTATTGGCCGAACTAGCATTAAGGACTTTTTTTCAACGCTAAATGGTCATTGTAAACGCATGAAACTTTTGCCTTTTTACTGCTAATATGCTACCGAGAAGCTTAGGTAAATATCATTGTTCATTCCATAACTGTGATAAATTTACATTGAACTATGAATGACGTAATTTTAGTATCACACCAAAAAAAGTTATATCGTCACTAGTCACGATATAACTTTTTTAAATCATCACTAGTGATGATATAACTTTGCCGGAACTACTTTCTTAACATATTTGTTAAAAAACACACCGGTTTAAAGTTAAAATATTTTTTAATTTCTTCTTTTACGTAAACTTATATAATAAACAGTATAATTAACAGCATACATGAATAAATGTCACTCGAGGAAAAAAGTGGTGATTTAGTTTAAAAAACTCGTTCTTCCAACTCGTTTTTTTAACCAAATTACCACTTTTTTCTCTCGTGACATAAATTCAGTATCAAATTTATACTGTTAATTATTCTCTGTTTCTCATGCAACTGTATGTGTAACAGTGATTTACAGTTACCTGTACAAGTGCGCCCTAATTCCCCAAATACAATATGCCCGAAATATGTTCTTAAGGTGCTTACATACTGGTGTAGCTGTTGTAGTGTTGTTTGTCGTATTATAGGTTGTATGTACAGTTATGGCCTGTGGTGCGGTTACATGTACTGGCAACATTATAATCAAAAAGGCATTGTATACGTGTAACAAAAGTATAAATGCAATGGATGTTGTTTGCATCTATATGTTTCAATAGTTGATTTCAAATATAAAACAAATTGTCACAATATTTATCATGAAACAAATGATACTGGTATTCAAATTTAAAGTAAACACAGTATATATGTAGCTAGGATAATTGTTCGCGCACTGCTATATCCTCCAGCCTGTGTATCACGTACAGAAATAATGAAAATGTATAATGATATATAGGGTCCTATAGAAACAACAGCGTCCGAACGCAATGGCATCGTAGGTCCGCACTGTACTGCAAACAAGGACTTGTAACTACAATGAAAGAGACAAAAAACAACAGAAAGGGTGGTGAAGACAGGGTTACCGACTTGGAACGGTCAGTAGGCAATAAGGCCTACTGGTTAGCTTGAATCGATTTTATATGCGCACAATCCTCGCAATTATCCTGTCTTCAGCGCCCAAATAGACAAGACAGTGTAAACAAAACTACATCTCATCAAAAGGAAATCTCTAACAATAAAGTCCACATCCAGAGAAACTAACTAAAGATATACATACAAAATAATAAACATCTCAGGACAATAAACAGTATCCCATATTATTATGCAATTTACAGTTTAATAATTGATTTGCGTCTCGTTGTTTACAATCAAATATGCATACATATATACATCATTTCATACATAAAACATGAATTGTAAACACCATTCCAAAAGAATTATAGGAGACGATATTATTCCACAATAACATATAACATTCAATAATTCATATCAATCGTTTTACCAAATTTTACTCATTTTTAAAAAAACAACTGTCTTTAAAACAGACATAATTTATTATTTAAAATACATTAAAACATACTTAAAACATATTTTATTATAAAAATAGATACAAAAAATCATTAATTCAATTGAAATTAGATTATTTCAAATGAAATAAATTATTGAGTATGATTTGACTTATTTCAAAATGTCAATGAGTACGATTTGACCAAAAGGATGTTTCATAACACAGGCTTGTAGCCTATATGGTCTGTAGTCTTCTTTCTTGGGTTGCGTCATTTAAACAAAAACATCACTAAAGTTACACTTCGAATAGTTATTTTTTGATAAAGTATCAAGAAGCTTTTAGGGAGTAATATTGGGCAAAAACTACATGTACTGGTAGCGAATTCCATGTCGCAATAACTTTTCCTCTTGCGAAAACCGGATATTACATTTGTGTTTAAATACATTCAGTTGCCTTTATGAGTACATTCAATGGTAATAAATAGTTAGACTGCATTCATTTGAAACATAAAGAACGGGAAAGGGCATTTTCTTTCGTACGTGCAGCAAACATCCCTCACAGTAATTAAAGAAATTAGTTCAATAATTAATGTTTATGGTTTTTGAATTTGTTACTGTATACAATAGCTGTATTGACTAAGCCTCATCAACCGAACAATAGTTGAACAACACCATTTTCTCACGCAATTGTATGTCTGTTTCTAATACAGTGATTTTTAGTACATCAATATATGCATAATTATTGCACCCCCCTCCCCCAACACACACACACACACAAACACACACACACACTCGCACGCACGCACGCACACACACAATCACACCAGCTTAATACAAGAGGCTGGGCATTGGTATTTAACACATACTCGTCAAACGTTATATACTAATATTTGTTGAGATCGTACTTTCAAAAACAAAATTAATATAGAATGGTTGATTTTAAATAGTTACACAAAGTAGATTGTTCTGCGGCTGATATTTTGCATTATTTATATAAAAAACACTTCTTTATGAAGAGCCATCATTGTACCATCCCTACCTATACACGTTCCAACCACCCCTCGCCCTCACCCCCACCCAACACATTGTTTTCGAAATCATCACAAATAAGAGGTTTCCTAGTCCAGGCCTGAAAATACTTGTATCATGCATACGTCTATCGGTCTGGGCAGTTAAGGCCCAATAAAGCGCCAACTAGGGAGAGATTTACAAACAAAATGTGACAACGTCACTTTTGTATGCACGAGCTACACTTTTAAACATCATGTGTTACTTCTCACAAGGTAGTAGTAAGAAATTAACATGTAATTAACTTGAAAACCCTTTCATGAAGGTCTCATATAATCTCTCAATGTTTCGCATAAATTGGTCCATATATGGTTGCTTTTTAAAGTAAAACGACGAATGAGGTTTACAATTGTTTGTATATGTTTTTTAAAATATGTATATATATCAATCGAAACTTAATTGTTGTTATCAGTAAATGTAATATTAGTTAGAATATGTGTTATTCTTCAAAGATGTCTTGTGGGAAAAGGTGTGATTACCTATCCTTTTTTGATAATTGTGTATTTAAATGATACCAAAGAAGCTTTGGTATCATTATATAGACAAACTGTTGGCATCCCTATGGTTACGAACTGTGCACCCCTTGTCGCAGATTTGTTTTTATATTACTATGAAAGAGATTTCATGTTGAGTCTTTCACCAGTTACCCAGGCAGATGTTATTGAAGCCTTAATGACACTTTCGGTATCTGGATGACATATTTAATATTGACAACCCTTTCTGTTCTACTATGATTAATACTATATATCCTAAAGAACTTCAACTAAACAAAGCTAATATTTCTGATACTGACGCTTTTTTTTATCGACTTACATCTGTCTATTGAACATGATTAAATAATTAGCAAAATCTACGACAAGAGAGATGATTTAAAAAAAATTATTGTTAATTTTTCCCATTTAGATGGAGATTTTCCCCGAGCAACTTCTTATGTGTCTCAACTTATTCGTTTTGCTAGAGCTTTACTCGAGTTGAGGACTTTAATATTCCTAATCTTTATATAACTAAAAAGTTATTCCATCAAGGCTACCGTTACCATAAACTTCGTAAAACCTTTGCAAAATTTTATTATCTCTGATCTTCTTTCCAAATATAAAAGTACTTAAAGAACTCTTCTGCGACAAGGATTATCACAACCTGACGTCTATGGTGACGTGATTTACAAACTTCGTAAGATCCTTGGGCATGATCACTTTCATACTATCTTTGTTAAACTTGTTAAAATGTTTATCAAAAGAGGTTATGACCCTGTAATTTGCAACGCACTGCATGCTTGGTGGTGGACTTTATTTGTGGCTTTTTAGGCTATTGTGTTTGAATTTATATATACACAAGCATCTTTGTGTTTTATTTATATTGCCTATTAATGCTGCCTTGTTGGTTAGAGAATAGTTCATGGCGGGAATTTCTTTATTTACAAACTGTGATGACAGTAGGGTAAGTGTGAGGTTTGGTGCACCCTAGAACCCACAGCGGCCTTTTTTCGACCGACCGTCCTATGGCGTTAGCCCTATAGTCAACCCTGTTTGTGTTTGTGCTTGTTCATATGCCTTTATTCCTTATTAACATTGCCATTCATGTATATCGTTTTGCGTGTTTTTGGGGTTTATTGTATTCTGTGGAAGCTGCATTTCCTGTTCGACTTGTATACTTATTTAGAAATATTAATTTAAACAAAATCTCAGCACTACGTCCGTTCCAAGCCAACCTCCTTTGTTGTTCTGAAGAGCATAGCGTAGCGAAGAAATCAGAAGCAGGACGGGTGACCGAGGCTAGAGTTTTTATGGTGAAAATGTATTTTGATATAACACATTTTATCTTGTTACCCCTTAACCCTGGTGCCAAACTATAAACCTTTGCGTCCATTGTAAACCCAGATCAGCCTGCGAGTATCTCGCCTGATCTGGGTTTACAATTGCCTGCTGATCAGTCATTTTCTCCAAAACACGCCTTTGTCACATAAACGGAATGGCCTTAATTCAAAGAAAGAACAGCCCATTATATATATATATATATATATATATATATGTAGCGGTTAAAAGTTTAATCCATATCAGTTCAAGTGAATGACCTAGTGATCTTACATGAGAAACATTCATTCCATCGTGGATTTAATTCTTCATAACATGTCGTTGGATTTAAATATGTTAACGAATAAGGCGTGTATGTCTTAATAAACATAGTGTGGTGGGTCCGTCAAAAACTGTGAAGCATTGACCATGTTGACATTTAAGTGTAGTTTTGTAACACATAAACAGATTCGGTTTATTGTGTCTGCTCATAAGAGGTAATGTTAGAAGCAACACCTCTCACGCCCACTAGCATCTCCCGAAGCGGTATTCTATTTCAAAGCCACCTATATTGGTATCGTTGATCCCAAAGGACCAATTAAAATAACACTACTGGTTCGAAGAATGGGGAGATTTTTACAGCCGCCACACTGCACTAAACGACCGCTAGTGTGAATGTCAATGTATAGTGATAACGGCGATCAGCAACACACTCAACCAAGAGAATAAAGCCGCGGACTCTGTTTTATTTAGTGTGTTCATGAGCGGTATTGTTAGAAGCAACACCTATCAACTTGCATATCAATGAGTTTGTATCCAGTGTATGTTTGTTTTGATTACCGCGGTAACGTTCGTTTCACATATGGATTTCAAAGAAAGAACAGCCCATTATAGATATATATATATATATATATATGTAGTGGTTTAAAGTTTAATCCATATCAGTTCAAGTGAATGGCCTAGTGATTTTACATGAGAAACATTCATTCCACCGTGGATTTAATTCTTCATAACATGTCGTTGGATTTAAATATGTTAACGAATAATGCGTGTATGTCTTAATAAACATAGTGTGGTGGGTCCGTCAAAAACTGTGCAGCATTGACATTTAAGTCATGTGTCATGTGTCAGTACGCAAGTGCATAATACGAATGGTCACAAGTAGATAATTTTGCCAACCGTTTAGTTTTGTAACCCATTACTTTTGTTTTTAGCCCATTTAGCATTAATTACTAAACATCCCCTGGTAGATTCCACATAATGCATATACGAGGGTGATCCAAAATAACGTAGACCCTTTCATAACTAAACCCGTTTAATAAATCATTGAAAACATATTTCATGAGACAGTGCTATTTGTACATGTAATGGCGATCTCTATGTGGTAGCTGAAGCGGCTGAGGGGTTGTTTCGCTGTGATCCATGGCCTCACGGTATTTATTTACAATAACCGTCATAAAACATTTATTCTAGAAGTACTATCTGTCAAAAGTGAAACATTTTGTTATCGTTCCAACCAGTGCAGACACGTGTCCCTTAGTTATCCAAATCGGTTAGATTCTTTGCGCTGTAACAATTGTTTCCACAAAGATGCCTAACTCCGACCTTTCTGCGCAAACTTCACCACCGGAAATATACTGTCCATATAGCAAGGTCAGTACTATAAGCCTTGAATATACAATGCTTAGTAAAAATATAATTAAGAATTGAGAAAAATGTTTCAGCTTGTCAACGAATATTACCTCTTCTACCGTTTCTAAGAGTTGCAGTTCTTTTCATAACAAAACAATGTTCGTGAACGTGAAAAGTTGAAACCGCCTTTCACTATTTGCAGTGTCTATTTAAAATGCCTGCGACACAGACAAAAACCATAACTAGAGACAGCCAGTAGCATACCATGAACTCAAATTTGAAGTTTACTCCAGGGACAAATTGCAACTGTATAGTGAATTGAATTGAACTGAACAATTCCAAACGGATGTGCTAATATAGCCCACACACACACATGACGATTGTGTATTCAAAGGTTAAATATGCTGACCCTGTCACATTATACAGTGAACGGTAAACAATCGATCTGTATATACTAGTACCATTGTTATGAAGTCGTTGGTGTGAATCAGTCGGGGATTGAACCCACATGTCTGTGAATGGTCACGTCGAAATGTGTTTAAGTCTTAACTACAACATCGTCTTTCTGAGTATTGTGGGCAGGTGGTGAGCATAATAGAGCACACACACTAGTAGCGTTTTTTGAAAGATGGGCTCAGTCTTACAATCTTTTATTTTATCGATATACATTGGATAACTAGTATATAGAAGTTATTTGTTTGTGATGATTATAGGTGATGATTATAGGTGATGATTATAGATGATTATAGGAGATGATTATGGATGATTATATGGGAATGATTATAGGTGATGATTATAGGTGATTATAGATGATGAGTATAGGTGATGATTAAAGATGATTATAGGTGATTATAGATGAGTATATATGATGATTATAAATGATTATAGGTGATGATTTTAGATGAATATAGGTGAGGATTATAGGTGATGATTATACGTTATGATTATAGATGATTGTAGGTGATGATTAGAGATGATTATAGGGTTGGAATTGGATTTGGTGCACCCTAAAGCAGTAGATAAACAAGTCGAACAAGTAATGTAGTGTTCAAGGGTCAAAATAAATCACAATCATACATCGAAACAAACAACAATTACGCGTACATTGTATAAATTAAGGCAATATACGTTACATTACAAACAAATTGCTTGAACTCACATGTCTTTGAAGGGCAGGTAGCAATTTGTTTAAATCTTAACTACAACATCGTCTATTGTTTTGTTTGGGCCTTTTTGCTGGACTACGTTTTGCTAATGCGTCCTTTACTGTTCAGCTTTTATATCTAATTGTATGGAGTGTAACGTAGCCAAATGCCATTCCCTTAAAATAACAAGGCATCATGTGGACAGGAATATTAATGTAAAATAAGTACAAATAAAAGATACAACTTTGAACAGCTGATCACCAATGTTGACATTTGTTTGTTCCTGTCATACTATCTGCCAGGGTTTATGCACCAAGTTATGCTATATGGAAGATACACCCAAATAAATTCTCGAGTATAGGAAAGTTCACGAACAAAAACACTCTATACAATGAATTGAATTCACATCAACTGCTTCCCTTGCCAGTGAAATTGAACCTAGGACTTATGAAATTCTCAAAAATATAATAATTTTCGGTATTTACAGAGCTGTCCAAGACGAGAGGGTGTGCATGTCTTAGATAACAAACTTCAAGAAGTGAGAACGGGCAAAATAATTTATTTTTTCAAATGCACTTAAATAAATGAAATACTTATTGGAGAATAATTTTAACCAAATAAATTATTTATTTAACAGTACTTCTAATTTTTACCTTTCTTAATGGCAAACACGAAAAATGTTTCCATTTCCATAGTGATTTAGTACATAAAACAATTCATGTCCCATTTTTCCACGCTTCCGGAAAGGTATAAACTATATTAACGTGTATATTTCTTACACTGCATTAAATACGTAACACATTTTGTTGACTGAAACTATTCTACTTATTATAAATTCAACTGGATCTAAATCATGAACTTATCATTTATTAACATCTCATAATAAATAAATATCATTATACAAATAATTATATATTTTGTATTAAGTCGTGAACGATATCAAACATGAACTCTTTGATATCAACATTGTTTATGGCATGTGGTGTTAATGGACATTGTTTTAAGGCGTCAAGTGACTTTTGCACTGTTTGAGTGCGCGTGTGCGCGTGCGTGCATGCTTGCTTGTGTGCATGCCTGCATGCGTGCGCGTGTGATAAAACATGCAGAAGCGCATTAACATAGTGACAGGACAAACTAGTTTCTCATCTCACAAATATATTTCATATAAGTATACAATATTTTGAAACAATATATGAATGACATCTTGATCATGTGATTTAGTTCGATTTGAGTAATTTGCACATCACATTTCAATTCTCGGGTTTGTGACTATATGTGTTACATCATTGCGTCCGTCGTGGATAATATATCTGCAAAATTTGACAGACGCAATTTTCATTTCCCCCATCATTTTTACGCCTTCCTGTCTGAAATGCGTCCCGGTAAAACAATATAGGACGAAATTGAAGGAATAATTGGATATTAGTAACACACCAACTACTGCATATCCGAGTTGTAATTGTGCAAACCCTTTATCGTCCGCTCCGCCGCCTAAGTGATTCAGTATTGGCAGGAATACACAGAATGGCATAGTGGTACAGACAAACATAACGCTCAAGACAAACATCATCTTAGTAGCGGTGTTGATTTTGCCATTGCTGGACTGCTGTGGAAGTCCACTATTCAGACGGATCTTTCGTCGCTGTATCATTAATGTCACCACTATCACACCATTGCCGACTGCTATCAATATGAAAGGAATTATGTCTAGAACCAGAAATAGCATATATTTCCACATGACACTATAAAACTTCTGATAAAGAGGAGAAGAGTACGAGCATAATTGGCCACTCACGGATGTTTCATTACTAACTGGTATCTCCGGTATGATGTCGGACATAGTGAAACCGAACAGCAGGTGGCCGTTGACCAAGGCAACGAGAACAAACGTCAAAAGTATTATCCTCAGCGCATTCCGACGCGCCATTGTATTCCTTGCAAGACTAGGATGTCTCGTGAATACTGTCCGTTCTAATGTCAGCAGTGCTAGTATCCAGAGTGAAAACCCTCCTGAAGTGTATGTTATCCACTCGTGCACCGTGCAGTTGAAAGCAGTTAAATCTTTGATATCCATTCCGCGCCAAATCAAAAGCATATGCCGCAAAGAAGACGACCAGATCATAGTCAGATCTGACGCGGCCAAGAAGAGAAGATACACTGTAATGGAATGTTTTCTCATGCGGCGTCTTAAGAGGACGATGATGTTAATAAAGTTTCCCACAGTCCCAATTGCAAATAAAATAGGCAAACATAGTTTCCATAGTACATGGGCAATGTGGCATTCTATGAAACCTGGGTCTGCACAACGTGAATTTACTAACCTCAAATGTGTCATGTTAGACCTCATTTATATTGAAAAATGCTGAACATTTATGCATTCGCAACAATCACAAATACTAATAAGGGAGATCCCACTGGAAGCAACAAACACAACCAATAGCAAAAAAGTAGCAGATTCGGTTTATTGTGTCTGCTCATGAGGGGTAATGTTAGAAGCAACACCTCTCCTGCCCACTAGCACCTCCCGAAGTGCTATTCTATTTCAAAGCCACTTATATTGGAATCGTTGATCCTAAAGGACCAATGAAAATAGCACTCATTATTCGTAAAATGGGGAGACTTTTTACAGCCGCCACACTGCATTAAATGAACACTAGTGTGAATGTCAATATATACTGAAACACGGAGATCAGCAACAAACTGCAAGAGAATAAGGTCGCAGACTCTGTTTTATTTAGTCTGTTCATGAGAGGTAATGTTAGAAGCAACACCTATCAACATGCATAGCAATGAGTTTGTATCCAGTTTATGTTTGTTTTGAATACCACGGCGACGTTCGTTTCACATATGGATTTACATTCTGTAGTTTCAATTAAAACTATTTGTAAGAATTCGCGGCTGTAGTATATTCCCTTGGGCACGTACTATCACATTGTATTTTTATACTTTTGTCTGTATTTAATATGTGACCGCATATCATATATGTTCATAGAACAAGATTTGTCCGGATATCGCCTTTCGCCTATATCACCTCTTTATGACTCTTCCATATTACACTGGTATATAAATACCCACAAGCAAAAGTTCGACTCGTAGTAGAGACGTCTTTAGAAGAATACTTGCAATCAGGATAATTATTCTGAAATTAAGGAAAATAAATGGTTATTAAACATTCTCTTCTAATACGACTGAACAAAGAGATGATGCTATTTAAGTGACTCATTGTAATCTTGATATTACAACCAATTCTGTTAAACAAGGTGTAATATTTTATGTTGTTTTAGTAAAGGTTGAAATCGACACGGGTTAATAAATCGGTGCATGCCTTTACAAATATTCAATTACATGAACGCGAATAACGAAAATACTCGAATATCTTGAATTAATAGAAACAAATGATTAAAGCAAAGTTTCAATATTATAGACCAACACACTTCTTCAAATAAATAGTGAGGCCATATATTCCAATATCAAGGTCATACAAAATGCAACAAAAATAAATAAAAAAGGAATAACGTAACAGATGAGCACAAGAGCCCAAACGGCCTAAAAACAATAATGACATATTTTATGCAGGTGTAACTGGTAGTGTAGTCTGAACTGTCCTTACGTTGGGGGTTATATTTCTTTATAACATTTCTATGGGTGAAAGATTGGGGTTTCGCAGTGAAAGAATATTCATAATCGCTAAATATTATTAACTAACTCCGAACACAAAATTAACTAACTGCAACGTTGATTTATGACGTCAATAACGTGTAGTTGTTGTCAACGTCATCCGCCGATAACGCTAAATAAAGTGAATAATTCTCGTTAAAATCATACATAATCTGATTAAAAATGTAATAAATAGATTATTTAACTGTTGTGATCGATTATATAGAAATCCTTCACTTGATAATAGGCGTGTGTTGTTTTTCCACACGTCTACCATCTCGTGAAGGATTTCCCTATAATCGATCCCAGCAATTAAATAGTCTCTGTTTTATCTTTGTTAAACTTGTTAAAAAGTTTATCAAAAGAGGTTTTGACCCTATCATTTTGCAACGTACTGCATGATTGGTGGTGGACCCTTTTACAGTTCGCCACTATGCTTTCCTCTTTAATTGTACGATGACCAGACAGGCTGTGGACCCTATGATGACGCCTACCTAAAGCCCATTGGGACGGTGGCGTTTGATGTTTGTCCATGATCTTTCTTGTCGTGCCCTTAATGGTTTATTCTCTTACTGCTCTGGCTTCTGCAAAGTCATTGAGTACCTTCATTGTGGCTTTCTAGGCTATTGTTTTTTTTGTATTATATTTACACGAGCATATTTGTGTTTTGCTTATATTGCCTATTGATGCTGCCTTGTTGGTTAGAGATTAGATCACGGCGGGGATTTCTTTATTTACACTGTCCTGTTTTAATGGGGTGACAGTAGGGTAAGTGTGACTTTTGGTGCACCCTAGAACCGGTTTAAACCCCCAATGGCCTACTTTGCCACTTACCGTTCCAAGGCGGTAGCCCTATTGTTAACCCTTTTTGTGTTTGTGATGTCGTTTGCATTTATTATTGCTTTTGCCTTCTTGTTTGTCTGTTTGCGTGTTTGTTTCTGTGTTTTGTGGTTTACTGTCCTCCTTGAATGCTACTTTCCCTGTCCGATCTTTTTATATTTCTTTTGCATGCACAATAGTATTGTTTGTGCCGTGTGGCGACCGTAAAAAGTCTCCCCGTACATCCAACCAATATTGTTATTTTTACATCCTACAGGGATTGTATGACATTCTTTGATCCAGTTTTTCCTTAAACACGTGTGTTTCATATACCGCGTTGAAGGTTTTGTGCTGATCAACATTTTGGCCCATTTTATTAGGGTTTCCTTAACTTTCCTCATTATCTTGTATTAGACACTGATGTCGAGTTTTGGACCTCTTTTAACAGTCCGTAAGTTTACTAATATTATTTCTTATGGATCTTTGATACGATTCTATTTCGTATCTCCAATAATTACTTAATGTCCCTTATTTCGCTTTTCGCAGAATGGTATTACTCTCCAAATTAACAATTATGAGTCTATCAGTTAAAACTTTAAAAATAAATCTTTCACCTCTTCGGTTACACTCTGCGTCATCAATACAAATTCCACAAAATTCCTCTTCATTTCTTAGAATTAAACCATATGTACGCCTTACACCTTTAAATCTTCATTTGGCAACCTAGTTTCATGTTCCTTCTAATAATATTACTAGGATTTTTTAATAATGGCTCAACAGTTTCCGTAACTCCTCTACGATCACCTGTTTTGAGGAAATACCATATAAAGTCTCCTTTAAGAAATCATTTAGTTCATTCAAAGCGCAGGGTGTTTCCCTCTATTAATAAGTGCAATACTAAGAGGTGCAGTTGTTGCAATTATTTATCTTGCAAGTCCACCACTAAATCAGCTGTTAATGGTAGATTGTTTAATGTATGTCTAGCTTCTAATGTTGATTGACGTACTTCTCACGTAATTTATGTTCTGACTTGACATGCACCAAGTTGCGGTATACAATATGTTGGACAAACAGGTCGATCCTTAAAAGTTCGATTTCGTGAACACAAATATAATGCAAGTAATCCTAAAAAGTTAAAAAATTACTTGTACCAACACTTTCGTCAGTCAGGTCATAATTTTAATAACGTAACTGTTCAACCGGTTGAATATATATTTTTTGATAATGATGCTACTAAAAGCTTTAAAATAAAAGCTAGACATATTGCAGAACTTAAGTGGATGAAAAACTTACAGACACCTTATCCACTCGGCCTTAATGACAATATTTATCAAGAAGGAAATATTTCTAAAGATCGTAATATTGACATTTTTTCTATATTTTCTATCCGAAAGCGTAAAGCTAGGTCTCATGGTCTTAGGCGTAATGGTAACATCAAACGTAAATCGCGTGTAATTATTTCTGTCGCTGATTTACATACCATTTTTAAACATTCTGGAAAGCACTCTATGCTTTCGCGGTTTACCTCTTTGTCCATTTCATCACTAAAGTTGATCGACGAGGAAGCCGACACAATTTTCATTCGTACAGATCCCTTGTATAACACTGCTTCCATAGTTCAAAGTTATACACAACATGTTCTCCGACCCCATATTGACAAGGAGTCTGATCACGTCAGGCATTTTCTAAAACTACTATATATTAACAAAGGTATTGATTTCATTGACATGCCTAGTATTTTTCGAGATACTCATGTAGTTGATTCTATCCCAAAATATTTCAAAAATTCTGAAAGTCCTGTAATTTGTTATAAGTATAAAAAGCCTATATTAGAAATATTATTTTCAACTACAACAAAATAGTTTCTGACCTTGATATAGTACATAATACTCCTAAGGAATGTGAATGCACCACATCAAAATTTTGCTATGCTCCAGCAGGTCATGTTATCACTGGTAATTTTGATATTATTGATAAACGTATTCGGCATTTGTTTTCGAAAGGTCCTAGATATAGATTACCTTCAACTATTGATTTTAATGCCTGTCGTGCCCACTCAATTGAAGATTTTAGTATCAAATGGTGTCGTAGAGAACATGCGGACCCAAACTCACTTTCTACTTGGAAAAAGTCAATTCTGAAAATTATAGATTCACGTATTAACTTTTATAATGCTAACCCCTCTTTACTTCCTCCGAGACCTAGGTTTTCCTTTCGTAATTTAAAATCGGGAATTCAGGAATTTCATAATAAATTTGTTTTAGGTCCTGCAGATAAAGCAGCTAATAATGTAATTATTGTTTGACGCCTACATTACGTCAATGTTTTATCTCTGGAACTCGGCAGCACCAATTCGTATACTCCAGTTAATTCTACCGAGGATGATGTTGTTTCCGCACATATCACTCGGTGCACTACTTTCAAGGCTGGTGTAAACGATAAGCAAAATAAACTGCCTACTATGTACTGGATTCCTAAATTACATAAAAATCCATATAAGGCTCGCTTTATTTCGAATTCTAGTGCCTGCACCACAACAAATATCTCCAAACTTTTAACTTCTTGTCTTACTGCCGTTAAAGATCACGTTAAACTGTATTGTGATAAAACTTATGAAAACTCTGGGATTAATTTATTTTGGTCTATAAAAAATTCAGGAGACGTTCTTGATAAAATGTTCAAGAAAGGTCAAGTTTCATCAATAAGCACTTATGACTTCTCTACACTATATACAACCTTACCACATCACCATATTAAAGACAAGCTAATTTCTCTTATTCAAAAAACATTTGCTAGAGAAAATACTACATTTTTGGCATGTAATAATATAAAAACGTTTTTTACTAACGGCAGTTTTGACAATTATACTATGTGGACTTGCTATGAAGCTTGTGAAGCACTCATCTTCCTATTAGATAATATTTTCGTCAGGTATGGAACCACCGTTTATAGACAAATTGTTGGTATCCCTATGGGTACGAACTGTGCACCACTTGTCGCAGATTTGTTCTTATTTTGCTATAAAAGGGATTTCATGTTGAGTCTTTCACCAGATACCCAGGCAGATGTTATTGAAGCCTTTAATGATACCTCTCGGTATCTGGATGACATATTGAACATTGACAACCCTTTCTTTCCAACTATGGTTAATTATATTTATCCTAAAGAACTTCTGCTTAACAAAGCTAATATATCTGATAATAACGCTTCTTTTCTTGATTTAGATCTCTCGATTGAAAATGGTAAAATAATTAGCAAAATCTATGACAAGAGAGATGAATTTAATTTTGACATTGTTAATTATCCCCACGTGGATGGGGATGTTCCCCAAGCAACTTCTTATGGGGTATATGTGTCTCAACTTATTCGTTTTTCTAGAGCTTGTACTCGAGTTGAGGACTTTAATATTCGTAATCTTTGTATAACTAAAAAGTTACTCAATCAGGGTTACCGTTACCATAAACTTCGTAAAACCTTTGCAAAATTTTATTATCGTAACCCTGATCTTCTTTCCAAATATAAAAGTAATTTAAGGACTATTCTGCGACAAGGACTATCACAACCTGACTTCTATGGTGATGTGATTTATAAACTTCGTAAGATTCTAGGTCATGATCACTTTCATACTATCTTTGTTAAACTTGTTAAAAAGTTTATCAAAAGAGGTTATGACCCTATCATTTTGCAACGTACTGCATGATTGGTGGTGCACCCTTTTACAGTTCGCCACTATGCTTTCCTCTTTAATTGTACGATGACCAGACAGGCTGTGGACCCTATGATGACGCCTACCTAAAGCCCATTGGGACGGTGGTGTTTGATGTTTGTCCATGATCTTTCTTGTCGTGCCCTTAATGGTTTATTCTCTTACTGCTCTGGCTTCTGCAAAGTCATTGAGTACCTTCATTGTGGCTTTCTAGGCTATTGGTTTTTTTGTATTATATTTACACGAGCATATATGTGTTTTACTTATATTGCCTATTGATGCTGCTTTGTTGGTTAGAGATTAGATCATGGCGGTGATTTCTTTATTTACACTGTCCTGTTTTAATGGGATGACAGTAGGGTAAGTGTGAGGTTTGGTTCACCCTAGAACCGGTTTAAACCCCCAGTGGCCTACTTTGCCACTGACCGTTCAAAGGCGGTAGCCCTATTGTCAACCCTTTTTGTGTTTGTGATGTCGTTTGCATTTATTATTGCTTTTGCCTTCTTGTTTGTCTGTTTGCGTGTTTGTTTCTGTGTTTTGTGGTTTACTGTCCTCCGTGAATGCTACTTTCCCTGTCCGATCTTTTTATATTTCTTTTGCTATAGTTTGTAACAGTACTTATAGAGTAGAATGTGTTTGGGTCATCCAAATGGTGGCCATCTTGAAATTCAAAATATAATGTTTATCACTTCACCAACTTACAGTAAATATGTTAACCTTAAATAAATGGGTAAGATGTTAGGTGTTATGATAATTAACAGTTAGTCGTACATTCAAAACCATTGCATAGTATTTGTGCCTTTATTGGTGGACTTATTTACATAATTTTAACTGTTAAAACAATAGTGTTTTCTTTTCGTTTCATTTCTAATTTAAAATAGTACGTTGTTATCGTATTCTCTTGTTGTAATCGTTATTTTTACAACCGATCTAGACTGAAGCCCGTATGCACAAAACGTTCAAAGCAAGGCAACTAACACCCTCGATTTTCCCTGTTGAAATCCATCATCAACTGGTCTTTTAAAAAATGATATTCAATATATTATTCACTAAACGTTCGAGGTCTTGGGAATAAACCAAAACGAAAACAAGTGTTTGAATGGCTGAAATCTCAATCTTATTCGATTTGCCTTCTGCAGGAGACACACTCCACTGAGGGAAATGTTAATACATGGAAACACGAATGGGGAATGATATATACTTAAGCGGAAATAATAGTAATAGTGAAAGTGTCGGTATTCTTTTAAACCAAAGTCAGAATGATGAATTTATTTCCTATTCAGATATAGTAGTATGTCGATTACAGGCTTTACATTTAAAAATTAGTGAAAAAAACATTGTTATAATAAACATCTATGGTACAAATATGGACGACCCCACTGTAATAGAAAAACTAGATAACTTTATTTTGAATAATGATGAAAATAACGTTATAATAGGTGGAGATTTTAATACAGTTCTAGAACATAAGTTAGATAAGAAAAATGGTCGAATTAGCGATAACAATAAATGTAGATTAAAGTTGCAAAGACTAATGGATACACATAGTTTATCGGATATTTGGAGATTACAAAATCCTACAAAACGCCAATATACATGGCATTCAAATAACAGACCACCAATATTTTGCCTTCTTGATTATTTTCTAATTTCATACAGTCTTGTTAAAAATGTTTCGCTAAGCCAAATAAAGACAGGTTTTAAAACAGATCATTCAATTGTTACAATTTCTTTAGATTTAGCAAGCAATCCAAAAGGCCCTGGATATTTCAAATTAAATAATAGCATATTATTACAAACAGAATACCAAGAAAGTATCCGTAAAGCATTACGCGAAATATCTGGCTTAAATAATAATGCAAATCCAAATACTCTCTGGGAAATCTTAAAAGGAACGTTTAGAAATGAAACTATAAAGTATACATCCTCAAAAAAGAAAAAAGACTTATTAACTGAAAAACAAATGGCATCGGATATAAAAGACATAGAGTCAAAAATTGAAAAGACGTCGAATGAAACGGAGTTACACACATTAATATATATTTATTATAGGGGTTCTGGACCACTTTTAAATTACCCCAAATAATCTAAAATCACCACACAAAATGTTTAGTTTTACTAAAAATTAAGTCAATTTAACTGGTTATTTAGCATGTTACAGGCGCTAAATAACCCAAGATTTAAAACTTGAATTGTGAAAATGTTTTAAATTTGGATGTTTAAATTTTATTACAAAATAGAGGTTAAACATTAAAACTTAGGTTAACAAACTTTTTTAAAAAATAGGGGAAGTGAAGATTGCAAGTTTAAATTTTTTATAGTTATCAAAATTACACCCCAAAAATATTTACATAAGATGTTTATTGGACAAAAGTGTCTTTAGGGACATGTTAGGCCTTATATGATAAACGTCTATTTATATTTCAGAATAAGAATGTCTTAGGTTTTGAGCTTCGTGTAGTAGTAAGGTTACGGGATTATTGTCATGTCAGATGTGCATATATCAGTGTGGCATTGAGCCTTGTGTATTGGTAAGGTTACGTGATTATTGAAAAACAAATGGCATCGGATATAAAAGACATAGAGTCAAAAATTGAAAAGACGTCGAATGAAACGGAGTTACACACATTAATATATATGTATTATAGGGCTATTAGTACGGTTACGTGATTATTGTCACATGTATTATGTATGTAATGTTTATTTATAGCTCATGTGATAAGCGTCTATTTATATCAACCAATCGGTTATAGCTCATGTGATAAGCGTCTATTTATATCAACCAATCGGTGAAGTTTTTGGCCTCCATGACGGGTATATAAGACAGAGAAACTACGGATTAGTATACTCTTGACATGGTGACATACCCTATGGGAATAGAGACCTGAAAGAGTAAGGATAAAACTAGGATTATTTTTCATGAAAGGTAGGTCCATTTAAATTTGTATTTTTTTTTTATATTTTTAGAAGGTTCTAGGTGGAATACAAAGGTGGTGGATCGTACTCATACACATTACTAAAACAATTCATCACACACTTTTTAGACTTTTTTGTAAGGTTGCCATTGCTTCCTTTCTTCCCTGCTCCACTAGTTCTTTTTTTTTAACTTCACTAATTTCAAATTTCTTTTGTTTGATATCTTGTTTCAAATTATAGTATCTTTCCAGTTCACCTAAAATCAACTAAAACTCTTGCTCAGATATTTGTGCATCACTCAACGCTTTTGATATTAACTGCTTTATACTATTCAACTTAGCCTCCGCCAAAGTTTTTATTTCATGATGTTTTTGAGCTTTTGCATTAAGCTTGCGTCTGATAAAATTAATACAAACACCTGTAGCTCCACATACTATTGCTGCTATTTTCAAAGGTAACACAACTGGAACAACAAATCCAATCCCAGCCATAATAACACCTGCAGATATTAAGGTAGTGTCAATTCCATCTGTAATATTAATACCACGTATATATTTTTTATAAAGTGACTGACGTATATCTCCTTCTGTAATTAACTTTTTTTCAATCTCTGAAATCTTTTGTAATCTATAATTTTGTCCGTCTTCCACTGGCAACTCAGGATATAAACTTGGTGCTGTCGGTTGCTTCATTTTTTTATTTATTAATAATAAATTAAATTTATTCAATTAATAATGATGCCACCGTATTTACAGCGGTAGCGTTGGCAATCTTGCATACAAAGTTAACAACAGAACCAGCACCAATCTCTAAAGGTTTATCAAAGTTATCATGATTGCGTGGGATGATGTGAAGCGTTATGCCATAATTTGGTTGTTCAACACCATTGACAGAAACTATTACAGATACGTCACCAACTAATCGTTCACATGCTAAACCTATTCCC
Organism: Cyrtodaria siliqua; assembly: GCA_037043455.1. Lineage (NCBI taxonomy): Eukaryota > Metazoa > Mollusca > Bivalvia > Adapedonta > Hiatellidae > Cyrtodaria > Cyrtodaria siliqua. Next base: position 43,350 of record JAWPHD010009437.1, on the reverse strand, counting down.
ATAATCCGTCCACGGCGTGTCATTACATGCCCCACATTTGATTCTGCCCCGCCGTTACCAAATGAGAGTATTCTATTCAACACAAGTGGGCCCTTAACCTCTGCAAATATTGTTATAATTCCATATTTAAGAGTATCAACTCTATTTTTCAAATGATTAAACTGGTTAACAAAAGGCACAATTCGCCTATATAAATCTTGAACATTATTTATCAAAGCCTCTAAGTCTTCTGTTTTTTTAGGTCTTGTTGGTCCAAATATACTCATTGTTTTTTTATAAAAATATATTTTTTAAATAATTTCTAAAACACAACCCATAGGCAAACCGTGATTATTTATTTTGTTGCCATACTCATCTCTGACTTCTTTTTTTAATTTAGAAATTGCACCATTCATAAGACAGTGATATTCAGGATAAAAACTTGTATATACTATATCTCCAAACTGCTTATTTACTACAGGTACAACACCTATAATAGTGCTTGGTGCACCATTGAAATAATTACTACTCGAATTAACTTGTTCCAGATGAACATATAGCTGTTTATAAGGAGCTAAATCAATTGGGTACTCTCCCATATTAGTACCTGTCAACCATTTTCTGTCCTTGGATCCCAGCATATTTGAAAGACCGCTTGACATTCGTGTCTCTATTGGCGTATGTATAATGCTGAAGCCAATTTGCTCAATAATAATAATATGATAATATTTTCATTTAGCACTTTAAACCTTTCTACCAAGTCTTGAAAGTTATAAAGTCCACCTGGTAAATGTTCTATTTTATCTGGGTTTCTTGTCTTTACGATTTCATGATTAATATTAAACCAACCGATAGTGTATGTAAAACTTTTTAATCCAACGCGCTTAGTTCCATCTCTATTATCGATATACTGTTGTAAATTAATAGAGTTGTATATGTTTGAAATTGTATGAAACATTTTTTTTTTAATATATATAACAAATACAAATAAAAATGATTTCTAAAGAATTTAAATATAACCCAGATGCTCACTATTCAAATACTTTCAGCAAGAAAGTGATAGATATAATAAATCAAAACATAGTCATTACATCAGACGGTTAAGGCTTTAAAGCATCATTTCCCAATGTCTTTGAAAAATACAAACTTCCATACGTCAAATCAGATGCTATAGTCCAACGCTGGGGAACAGATTGGATGTCATTTTGGCAGAATCAGTTGAATTTTGCTATTTGGTGTGCGACAACTGGATGTGGTATTGATTTCAACAATCATCTAAAAGCTGATGCCCTGGTTGGTTCGTTATTTCGATTTCATGTCTACTACCAAGTCAGAAGAATATTATTTGAGATGAGTGTAGCAATGCCGCAAGACTCAAATTGGAATGCGTTTAATAACACATATAACCGAAACGCATACGAGAGAATATGCAAGGAGTTTAACGTTGACTTATATTCAGACTGGAGACAGAAACAAAGCTATAATGATGGTCTAGGAACAATTTATAATTACTGGACAAATATTGGTTATCATCCTTTGATAAATACTGTATACGACAACAAAACGATGAGTTTTACAATCTATGAGAGTGATAAAACATATCACATTGATTACATTGCACAAAGATCTGAGGCAGACAACAGCTGGTCTACTTTTATACTAGATTGTTCATCTGGATTCACAAGAGCTGGAGTAGAAAGAATCAATGACAGCATAAGAACATACTGCTGGGCAATTATTGGCTCACAATCATAAACAAGAACAGATATACTTGGAACTGGAATGGCATTTGATGCACAGAAACAATTTCTGGCAAATGTAGAGGACGCAATAAATAGCCCCATCGACTTGCCCAGTCAAATTTCAAGATATGAAAACACCCTAAAATATGCAAGAAGTAAAGTAAATTTTGTCTATGGAAGTGGATTGTACATGTCTCCGAGTGACATGGAATTAAGAATTGGAACAATACAAGACTACAATAATGAAATTGTAATAGCAACCGATGCACAAGCATTAGGATTGAATAATCATGTAAATATATAACCAGTGCCACCAAAAATTATTCAAACTTTTCAAGGCACCACAACAAAAATATTTTTACCGGAACATTCTGACTTTGATAAATCAATACATAAAACTGTGGAACATAACCCACCAGAAATACAAAAAATAGCGATTGAACACGAAGATAACAAAACAACTATAATTGTTGGTACCATAGTAATAGGTTTTGCTGCATTACTTATCTACGAGATTTACTAAACCACTCTTTGGCTGCCACATACAACAACCCGGAAACAAACACAAGCAAAGCCCATAGATTGTTACCAAGCCAATTAATAACATTACCTGTTGCAGATAAAAGCCATGATACTATTGCACCAATAACTCCTGGAAGTGCTGCAGCAGCTTTACCAGCTAGGTTGGCAAGAAGCTTACCAAGATTACTTGTTTTTTTTTTATCCAGTCCTTGACACTTGACGGGTCAGGTTTTGGAGTTGGAACAGGTGCAGTCCCTCCTCCCGTTGTAGGAAAAATGGTCTCAACTAAAACCCCAATAATCATACCAAACGCAGTCAAAATACTAACAATAGTAATACCTTGCTCTCTGAATAATGTTTTTATTCTCTCGCCCAATGTTGTGTCTTTTTTTAACACCTTATTTATAGTTTCATTTATCCTGTTTATTTGACTGCGTAATGCTTCTTTGTTTTCACTCGCCACTTCAAGTCGTGCACTTCTTGCATCTTCTAATTTTTTTATTCTGTCACGTATGCGCTTTTGTTGAAACTCATCCTATTGCCCGGGGGTGCTAACCTGTTCTAACTTTTGTTTTTCTATTGTTATGTCTTTATCAAGTTGTGTGAGTTTTGCCAAGTTATTGACGAGTTCTTCCCTGACATTTGTCATCGCTTTTACTATTCCATCCATTTCACGCTTGTCTATATTTGTTTGTGTTGAAACATCAGAACGCTCATCCATATCCCAGTCATAAAGAGCACTTTCCATTGACTGTGCTGTGTTATCAATAACATGTGAAAAATCTTGTAATGGAATAGCATCCACGTCTGGTAAATCATTTCTTGTGCTCTTCAACGCTTGTCGAGCTTTTTGTGATAATTTTGTTGTACTGTCATACTCCGGCAAATTCAAAAATTGTCTTACCGCCCTTGTTCCCCCAGAGCCATATTCTTTTACCAAAGAACCAAGGGAAAGGAATGTTGCACTACCTTGCTTGGCAGTTATTCTTATTTCTTTATCACCAACAACCCAGTATAATGTTTTACCATCATCTGATACTTTAAACTGGTCATAATCCATTTTGTCCGGTGCCATCTTATATCGTTTTTCTATTTCATCATAAAAAGATTCTACAAGATTTTTCTTGTATATTTCAAGTGTGACTTCTGTCAGCTCGCCCCTAAGGTCAGCAATATGATCGCTTTGATTAAGAAGACTTCTTTGAACCGGCTCATCAGGCACCATTGGTAAATCATCATCATAATATTCATCATAATCATCTGGATCGAACGCAGGATTGTCATATTCAAATCCTCCTTCAGCCATTGTTTATTTTATTTAATTTTAAAAAATATATTTAAAAAATAAAAACAATGTCAGCTTACGGAAACAAACTCAACCCTCATAGAAAACTAAGAGAGCCTCATGGTGCCAAGGGCATCCGCACAAGTGTAGTAATAACTAATAATCCATCAACAATGGACCAAAACCAGCAACTGCTTGTGAGATTTCCCAATCTAAGTACTAATGATGTGATAGTTCCACGTACTGCTCGTCTTGCCTTTGAAATAGAACTTAAAAGCAGAACAGACGTCAACGCTTCTCTATTCCAAAATCTGGGTAGAACAATTGTGAAAAAAATGACAATAAGAATAAGTGGCAATGAAGTCATGTCAATAGATGACATTGATATATATATCATTGTTATGTAGATTGATGGAAAAGCCCTACCGAACGAGTAAACATAGCTTATATAGGTATCGGTAAAGCAAACATGCTAAGACATAGAATTGGTGCGGGAGATAAATCCTCAGACACCGAAGATGAAGCTTTAGCAGCAGCTTATGGAAATAGATTTTGTATTCCACTGGACTTTGAAATGTTAGAAAGTCATATGCCATTTTATCAAGCGGGGCTTGGTGATAGGTTAGAATATGAATTCACGTTTAACGATTATAACAAAGTTATCAAAAGCAGTGATGCTGATGCATCTTATGTAATAAAACATATCTGCTTGGAATTTGATATGGTTAGTGATGTTGAATTATCCAGACAAATAAGACAGCAAATCAATGGTAAGATAGTATTTATGTATGATCGTATCTTGCGACATAGAAAAATAAAAGCAAACAAATCTGAAACCCTTTGGAATATCAACATTAATGTACCAGCACAGAGCCTGAAAGGTATTTTAATGCTGTTTGAAGACCCAGAAAGAACAAGCACAGAAACCTATTTCAACCCAATGATTGAAAAAGTTGAAATGACAATAGAGGGAGTACCAAATCAGTTGTATAGTCAGGGCATGAAGGCATATCAACATTGGGATGAAATCAACAAATAGTTTGCCTTGACATCAAAAAGAAACAAAGAAATAGTAGAAAGGGACTTAAACTTTACCAATGTTTCTCTTGAGACCTATCTAACAAAATCATATGCTTTGTGGCTTGACCTTAGAACATGTGATGACAATTTATTATACGGCAGCGGATGAAAAATAGAAAACGGCAGTGAAGGCATAACGATACTAATACATAAAAAAGCAGATGCAGATCAACCTTTAAATATTTATATATATATAATACAAGATGTGCAAATCAATTTCGAAGATGGAAGATTCAAAGAATCACGATACTTGTTTGCAACAAAAATATCCTAAATATCCCCACAGTGCCATTATCTGTGGTCAGACAGGCTGCGGCAAAACAGAGTTTGTTCTTGACATACTTGAACAAGAGTATGTTGGAGTTTTTAAACATATAATTATATTGAGTCCAACCATAGAATGAAACGAGGATTATAAAAATAGATCCTGGATAGGAGATGTAAGACACCCAAAAGATAAAAAAATAATAATTGTCAATCCCGTTAGCAGCGGTAAAGAAATGTTACAAGAACTGTTGCGTTTATTTTTCAAACAATATGCTGGCAAGCCCACATTATACATTATTGATGATTGCTCCGCCACAAAAGAATTAACAAAGAAAAAAGAAATGTTATCAGAGATGGCATTCTCTGGTCGCCACGCCAAACAATCAGTGTGGGTTATATCACAGAGATATAATTCTGTATTGAAAGATTTAAGGGAGCAAGCAAAATGGTTGTGTATGTTTTACACCAAAGACAGAGATAGTTATGAAAATTGTTTGAGAGAAAATGATGTTATTCCAACGCTGGAAGAGAGAACCAGAATAAGAAAAGCTTTAGCTAAGACTAAATATTCCAAGTTAATTTTGAGGACTGACCAACCAACTGGTTATCGGGTTGAATAATTTTTAACAGCAATGCTATTTTTTTCTGACAGCATTGCTTTGTTGCTAATAGTAATACTAACAGCAAAGTAGAAATACTGACATGAAAATATAATGAAAATATCAAAAAATATAGTAATGCTTATAGAATTGCGCATAGTAAATTAGTAATGCTTATAGCATTGCTCATAGCAAAGTAGCATTGCTCATAGTAAAGTAGCAATGTTAATAACAATGCTTGCAGCAAATTAACAATGCTAATAAAAAAATAGCAATGTTAATAACAATGCTATTAAAAATACTAACAATTACTAGTTGCATGAATATCGCAGCTGGTTGTTTTATGTTTTATGTTTATTTCAAGATAAAAAATAAAATTATTAATATAAAAATGAATGCGGAAGAACTATTACAAGATATATCGGAAGGTTTCACGGAACGTGATGAATCAAAGCAACAAGAAACAAAAAAAAAAGATTATCAGCCATAGTGGCTGGCGGCGGTAGTCGTCAATATTTGGGTAAAGACATACAACTCACAAATATAGATAGCATGCCCCCGGATGAAATTAACAAACTTTACTGCAGATATGAAGCAAGACTTGGGGCAAGCATGACCAAGACTTTAGGCAATTCTGTTATTTACTTGTATGTGATGGGAGTATCAAAATATTTTAATGTAACCAATCCACCAAAACTGATAGAAGATTTGGAGGAAGACCCATTTATTAATCATGCTTTGACAAGTGCTTGTTGTGAGTTGTATTACAGGTATGGGATGTGCTTAGCACCATTTACAGCAATACTGACAACTGTTAGACATATTGATTTTAATAAAAATAAAAATATAGATAATATAAATGGAGAACCAAAAGAGTGAAGTTATACCTGTTGTTACACAACCTATTGAACAACAAAAAGTAAAATATCCAAAACGAATAGAGGCTGGGAAAAAAGGAGCAGCGGCAAGAAAGGCAAAGCGTCAGGATGCACAAGATGCTGCAAAGCAAGATGCTGCAAAGCAAGATGAAATAACAAAAATAACAATAGATGAAGAGGAACCAGAAATCAAAATAAACGTATACAAAAAGTATATTCCACCGTGTCTCGTTTTATTAGTAGGCATTGCTGGGTTGGGTTTGTATATTTATAACAAAAAATCTGCTACGCAACCTGTGCAACCTGTGGCTGTTCGTGTTGCACCAAAAGACCCGTTTGATTGTTTTTAATAATTTATTTAAAAAAATAATATAAAAAATAATATAAAAAAATGGCAGCAAGTATTGACGGAAAACAAATTGTAAATATGATGTATCACGCTGGAGTGGAAACACTTTTAACTATTGGATATTCTGAGATTGGCAGAAAACTACTAAGAAAACCAGCCCCTAAAGTGGATTTTAATATGGTAGATGTTGGGATGCTGTCTGTGGATATAATGTTAGCAATGGCTACAAAGGATATGCTGATTAAGCAAGGTATTATTCCTGCGGATATTATGAAATAATTAAAAAAAATATATATAAAAAAATGGCAAGTGCAGTAGCAATGCTGATAGGCGGCGCATTAACAAATGCATTGGCATTTAGCGGTTCAAATTATTTCTTTTCAAAAATGGGAAGTCATTCAGATGAGGAAAGACAAAGGCATGACAAATCAGTGGAACAATTAAACGCAGCACAAGCGGCGTGGAATAAAAAAACCCAGAGAGATTAGATTTTATTAATAAGCAACTGCAAAAAGAGCATCATGCAGAGCAGACTTTTGATGATGTGGACCAAGCTACGAAACAGTATTATTATACAACTGGCAAACATTTGCTTTTGGAACCGGAGCCCAAGTTGAGGGATTTTTATACACCATCTCCGGATCAACAGAATAGAGAAATTACGTTTATTGTGGTGGGCATGGCTGCAACTGGATTTGTGGCGTATAAATTGAGTTCATAAAAAAAGAGTTTAAAACTATAATTACTTCGAAATGACTAAGTATGTTTACTTTTAAAATACTAAGTCATATGCATGATACCTATTTTTTTGTTGTTTTTACATGGTTTCAATCCAAGTGGTCGAATATAATATGGTGGTTTAGCACTCTTGTCTAATTTATTTATGAGATGATCAGGCGTCCATTTTTTTTCTTTATAGTTATATAAATTTTAATCTTTAGTAAAAAAAATGGAAAAATATTTATTACAGCCCAAAAGGATTTTGGAAAGGTTACACAGCAGTTAAAAAATTGGCAAAAGAGGCTGGTGTCAGTAAGAAACAGGCATTATAATTTTTAAAGAAACAAGCTGCGTGCAGATTTATTTACCCGCACCAAAGAAAATAGTTAGACCCAGGTTTGATGTTTCTACTAAGAATGGAGTGCATCAAGCTGATTTGTTATTTCTGCCGCATAATACTTTTGGCTTTGGCCGTGGACGCAAAACATATAAATATGCATTGACTGTGGTTGATATTGCAAGTAGATACAAAGAAGCAGAGCCACTGACTTCCAAGGCTAGCAAAGAAGTTGCCAAAGCATTTGAAAATATATACAGTCGACATCTAAAATATCGAAAGTTATTACAAGTGGATCCAGGCAGAGAATTTATGGGTGCAGTATCACAGTTGACGGCAAAACACAAAGTAAATATCAGACGAGGCAGAACAGAAATACACAGGGACCAAGCGTTAGTGGAAAGATTTAACAGAACATTAGCTGAAAGATTGTTTGGTTATCAGTATGCTAAGGAAATAGATTCGCAAAAACGTAATAGAGAATGGGTAAATAGATTACCAGAAGTTGTCAAAGCCATAAATGTAGAGACAAAAAAGTCCCCTCCTGTTGAAACAAAAACATTAAAAGATGATCCTATCTGTATGAACCAAGTGTAAGATATTTATATCAACCCGGGGAACAAGAAGGTGGAAGACGCAGAGCAAATGATCCGATGTGGAGTGTAGATATTCACAAGATTAAAAGTTATATGGTGACGCAAGGTATAAGAGTATATTATTTGAAAGCACCAGCGCCACAGAGAGGATTTGTCAAAGAAGAACTACTTATTGTTCCTGCTGATACAAATTATAAGTTTTTATAGAAACCATGTGCATCAGTTTTAATTCCATCTCCTCGTATATATCTTTTTGAGTAAAATGGTGATAGTGTAAGTTTGTTTACTGTTATGCCATATATTTGATGCTTCATTGATCGCATCATATTCATTTCATGGTTATATATTTTCTTGTTAAATAGTGCATCCTTGTAGTTTTCAAAATTTATATGTTTTTTGACTACATAATTTTTTACACCTTTTGCTTTTTTGATAAGCTGTTCATCAGCTCTTAGAATAGAATATAGTTTAGGTCTCAACCCAACATATTCAACTATTGGAACTCCGGCACATGCGTCTTTCATTTTACCTAATACCTTTTTGTTTGTATCATCGTGCATTGGGTGATTTTGAGGATAATCACTTAGGTCATATTCATCTTTCATTTCAGACATATCTTTATATGCGTCTTCTGTTTTTATATCTACAAGCAAGCTGTCAGTATCTGTGTATAATAAAGTACAGTTATCTCCATACCTTTTTTTCAAAGTATTATAATACCAATCATACATCATATATTTTGATAAATCTAATACTGACATTCCAACATAAATTGGCTTGTTTAATTTTAATTTTGTTTTGTTTACATGTATTGCCGATAATTCATCTGAAAATTTTACACGTCTGTTAAAGTTTGATTTGGCTATTATTTTTCTTATTTTTTCATTATTAGAGCCGTCAGTTTTTACTAATTTTATGTCAGTTCGCTTTCTTAAATTTTCCATTGTTTTTCCAAATACTGAGTTATTCATAAGCTTGTAAAAATCTTTTTCAAATTGTGATTTAGCTCTTTTCCTAAGTTCTGTGTTTAAATTTATGTATATGCCATCCAATGTTTTTCATTAAATTCTAGCACCCTGTGGATTTTTGTTAATTCCATGCCAAATGATAAATACAACTGTAAATTTTTATAATGTAATACACATTTTGTTTTGTCCATAACATTTGGTACTAGTTGTTCTGTCATAACGTTATTTTCTAATAAATTTGTTTGGTACTCAGATAACCATTCTGTTTTTTACTTTTAATCTTTCAGGGGCAAGTGGATAATCATTGTGACTATCATGTAGTTCTTTAGGATATTTTAAATCTACTTCAAGAAAATATCCTTTATCTTTTCTTAGCTCTTGTAATGTTTTTAAGTCAACCCATTTCAATCCGGAATATGGAAGTGGCTGACTCATTGCCCATCCATAAAGATTATTTGCATCAAAATACATTAAAAAGTTGTTTTCCTCGTTAGGGTTATAATCAGCTACCTGTGGATTGTTTGCTTTGGCGTATCGTGTTGATACCATACTTATTCCGCCACGCATTCCTTTTTCAAGAAATAAGTGCATATTCATATCTGTAAGAAGTTCTAGTTCTATTTTTGAAAATTTAAGTAAAGCATCCCAAGATAATCCAGGTGCTGTGTAGTAATGTAAAGCATCGAGTTTATATGATTTCATGCATGTTTTTCTAAAAGTTTGGAATACATCAGCCAACAAAGTTACATCAGTTTTTAAATATAAATCATGATAATTCCAAAGAGTTTTACAATTTAATTTTTCCCATGCTTCTTGAGCATGATCGTAATCTTTTTGAGTAATACCATCATCTCTAAGTTTACTGTAAAATGATTCAATCGGTGGTAATTTGGTTTATTAAATTTATCCATGCTATCAAAATATTCATATGGATAAACACCTTTTCGTAAAAGTAAATCTGTTTGTTCTTTAAATTGGTATTTTTTAATTTTGAAATCTGATTTGTCTGTCGCATCAACAAGTTTTTCTAAAGAAGAAGCCATAAATTGGAAACTGTCTAAAAATTAAACTGGTCGACACTAAATGATATGTATTTTTCAGCATTATTTGGAATACATGTTATGTATTTTTTGCATAATCAAATGACTATCATATCCTTTGAGGTTGTGAAATATGACAGGAATTGAAGTTTTGCCAGGTTTTATTTTTAGTTTTAAGTTGCAGTTTTTATGTGCTGCACCTCTGTATTCTCCAGTAAAATGGCAGTGGTCTCTTACTTTACAGTTTTTACCAGATTTTCTGCCTATTTCATTATCACATATCCAACATTGTGTAGCTTTTTCATAATCTGCTTCATTTTGTTGAGTCATTATTAATGGTTTTGGGTGAGCAAATATATTATTAATGTTGCTCTTCTCACATTCTAGGCGATTTAAAAACACTTCAACAGCATCTTCACCTCTGTAAATAACCGAATCATTAGCTTTGTTGTCATATCTGACAACTTGGTATCCAAATCCACAAGCTTCTTGCACATTTTGAATTTCTGATTTTTTTCCAAATTGTTTTATTTGTGGTTTAATTATGCTTTCAAAATCAGCATATATTACATAAGGAACATGCATTTTATTTTGGTAATTTTTAAATTTTACAGTATTTTTACCATTTTCTGGCATTTCAATTTTGCAAGATTTTTTGTTGATACCCTCACAATCTTCTTTGTGATTTGTTAGTAAGTCTTCATTTGAAAATCCATAAAGACAACGATCACAGAAATAAGTTTTGCCTTTATATTTGTTTTGATCATATAATAACCTATTTAAGTTTTTAATGCAGCAATAGTGGTTGTTTGTAACATTTTTATCAGATATCAAAAGCAGATTAATTCTAATAATATCTTTAGGTTGTTCTGATATTTTATACGGAAAAACATTTACCTTTTTACTTTTTTCTGATATGGTACATCCGTAAACATTAATAGCAAGATTGTTTCGTTTTTCTACTTTTGAAATTTGAGAAATTGGTGTAGGAAAGTCAATTCCGTCTTTTTTTAGAAAATCTATACTAGGATATTTTGACAACCTGTCGGTGTGATCTTCGGCTGGATTTAGAGCAGAATTTATAGCATGAAAAAAACACTGATTATCGTTATTTTTTACGTTTATTATTGCTTTTTTATTAGCTATTTCTTCAGGCAGTGGAATATATGAAGAACCTTTTAATGGTTCATACTTTGCAATATTCAAATAAAGCTTAACACAGTGATCAACTTCTAATCCAGATGCTGTGTTTGTAAATCTTTCTAGACTTTCTTGTATAAATGCAGATGAATTGTCATAAAATTCGCTTATTTTTTCAGAGCTCAAAATGGCATTTTGTTCACTGTTTAATACTGCAGTGGTGTATTTTTTGGTAGAACCATTATCTTTGAATAAATCTATAGTAAGTCCTAAAACTTTAATCCTTTAGTTTTTATCAGCTCTTTGATAATTTGTTTTGTAATAATAGATTTTTTATCACGAAATACTTTTTGAGGATCTTTGTATTTATTTACAGATATTTCGTATGCTCTTAAATATCCGCATTTTGGATTGTCAACTAGTTTTAATTTTTCTTCATCTTTTTTATCTTTGATATCTTGTTTTAGTTCGTTTATAACATTTTGTTTTAAATCGGCATATTTTTTATTTTGCTCATTTATAACATCTTCTTGTTTTTTCTTTTCTCTTTTACGTATTTTTTTGTTATGTTGTCTCTTTCTTAAATTTTCTAATGTAGAATTTTGTTCCTTAACTGCTGGGATTGGTATATCTGTTTTTTCTGGTATTTCAATAGTCAAAAAACTATGGGCTAATACTTCTTTGCTTATAGCTCCTGTTTTATACAGGTCTGCTAAATATTTTATAGTCTCTTCGTTTTTTTTCACTGCTCATGTTTTTTCTGTGCTATGTATTATAAATATATATTCTTAAATATAAAATGTATTACATATATAAAATGGAGAGTAGTATAAAAGTTTGCCAATTTTTAAAAGTAGGATTACACCCACCGTGTAAAAATAAGCCGACTAAGGATTCTAATTATTGCAGTTTGCACAAATACAGATTAAAAACAAGCCGTGTTTCACCATGTTTATGGTGTGGAGAAGGCACTTATGCAAAATACAAATTTTGTTATAATTGTGGAGCTAATTACTTTAATGTTACTATAAAAAGGCTTATAAAAAAATATTTTAAATTAAACTTATATTAAATCATGCCTATGAGCTTGTATTAAAAAAATAATTTAGTAAAAAATGTTAAACTTGTGTTCTTCAGTACCATATTTTTAAGTTTTGATGTTTAACCTCTATTTTATAATAAAATTTAAACATCCAAATTTAAAACATTTTCACAATTCAAGTTTTAAATCTTGGGTTATTTAGCGCCTGTAACATGCTAAATAACCAGTTAAATCGACTTAATTTTCAGTAAAACTGAAAATTTTGTGTGGTGATTTTAGATTATTTGGGGTAATTTAAAAGTGGTCCAGAACCCCTATAATACATATATATCATTAAAAGTGGAATATGAGGCGTATAAGAATGAACTCGAAAAAATACTAGAGAATAGATTAAACGGTTTTATTTTGCGTTCAAAATCAGAAAAGGCTGAAAATGATGAAAGAAACACTAGATATTTTTCAAATTTAGAAAAGAAAAAGGCTGAAAGCAAAACAATAAATAAGTTAAAAGTTAAAGAAAAAATTGTTTCAAACACAAAAGATATTGTAAAAGCTCTCAACGAATATTATTCAAAATTATACACATAAACAAAACAAACATCATCGGATAAATATTTATATAATGATTCTATTCCAAAACTTTACGAAACTGAAAAACAAAAATGTAAGGAGTTTTAACGGAGTTTAAATGTGCTGCGGCTTTAAGGGAAATGAAAAACGAAAAAAGTTCTGGTTTTGACGGATTAACCACTGAATTTTATAAAATATTTTGGAACGACAAATGTTTTCTCATTAATTCACTTAACTATTCTTTTAGATGTGGACATCTAAATGAATTCAAAAACAAAGCTATGTAACACTGATTCCAAAATCAGGAAAAGATACAACATTTTTAGAAAACTGGCGCCCAATTAGTCTACTTAATACAGATTATAAAATCGCTACAAAAGCTATTGCAAATAGGGTAAAACGCGTCATATTAGCAATAATAGATAGCTTTAAAACTGGCTTCTTAAAAGGAAGATATATTGGAGAAAACATACGTCTTTTATTTGAAGTTTTAGATCATGTTGAAGAACACAATGTTCAAGGTCTGCTATTATTTTCCGATTTCGAGAAAGCATTTGATAGCATAAATAATATGTTTTCAATTAATACCTTAAGACATTTTAATTTTGGAGATAATTTTATTAAATGGATAGAGCTATTTTACAACGACGCTAATAGTAGTGTCATTAATAATGGGCACATAACAGATTTTTTCTCGATTAAACGAGGGGTTCGACAGGGATGCGAACTATCACCGTATCTGTTTATTATATGTTTAGAATTGCTCTCATTGAAATAAAAAACAATAAGAATATAAAAGGCATTACTGTGACAGACATTGAGATTAAAAACACATTATTTCCGGATGATGCATCAAAACAGTCATTTGAGAAACTAATTCATACTTTGGATTCTTTTGGAAATATATCTGGTTTGAGTCTCAACACCTCAAAATGCAGTGTTTTAAGAGTAGGTACACTGAAAAACAGTCAAATATAATTTTTAGAAATTCGAAAGTTTACATGGTCATCTGAAAAAGCAAAAGCTCTTGGAATGGTTTTCAATACAAACAAGATTGATGTTTTTAAACTTAATCTGGAACCTAAACTAGAACAGTTCAAAAATTGTTTAAAAAGTTGGCAGCATAGAAAATTAACCCTACTTGGAAAAATTACTGTTTTAAAAACTTTTGCTCTTCCAACATTAATATATCCACTAACCGTCCTAACCGATCCACCAAACGAAACAACTAAAGAAATAAACGATATTATGTTCAAATTTCTTTGTGACAATAAACCAAGCAAAATTAAAAAAAGCCACACTTATACAGGATTACGAGAATGGGGGTATTAAAATGATTAATATACATACATTTATATACTCTCTTAAAGCCAGCTGGATAAAAAGGTTAATGGACAATACAGCCGGTCAATGGAAACAAATATATTTATATGAATTAGAAAAATATGGAGGAAACACAATTTTTTAATGCAACATTGATGAAAACGATATCAATTTTTTTTTCTAAAAAAAACTTTTTTTACAAAATAAACTTTGTGCATGGGAAAAAATAAATAAACACGCTGAAGTTAAAACAGTAAGCAAAAGTATAATATGGAATAACTCGAACATAAAAGTATACGGCAAACCAATACTTCATAGAGACTGGCTTTAGGGTATAAAATATTTTGAACACATATATGATTATAGACGCAAACAATTTTATAATTTTGAATTTTTTGCTTACCTATATGACATACCACAGAAAGATTTTCTCAAGTATACATCATTAATATCATGTAATCCCCAAAATTTCAAAAATAAAATAAAAAACGAACAAATCAATTTCTAACGATATCAGTCTGTTTTTTTCGAAAAAAAACTTTTTTTACAAAATATACTTAGTGCATGGGAAAAAATAAATAAACACGCTGAAGTTAAAACAGTAAGCAAAAGTATAATATGGAATAACTCGAACATAAAAGTATACGGAAAACCAATATTTCAAAGAGACTGGCTTTATGGTATAAAATATTTTGAACACATAGATTATAGACGCAAACAATTTTATAATTTTGAATTTTTTGCTTACCTATATGACATACCACAGAAAGATTTTCTCAAGTATACATCAATAATATCATGTATTCCCCAAAATTTCAAAAATAAAATAAAAAACGAACAAATCAATGTAATCTTTTAGAAAAACTTCAAAAATCCAATTATACAAACAAATTGTTGTACAATCATCAATTACGAAACGATGATATTATACAACAACACAGTTGGGAAAAGAGTTTCAAAACGCTAATTTAGAGTGGAATTTTTTTTACACTATACCAATATTTTCAACTATTTGAACAAAATTGCGCAATTTCCAATATAAATATCTTATGAGATTGTAGCAACCAAATTACTGAAATTTAAAATTGCTAATCGAATCTTTGCGATTTCTGTGCAATAGAAACAGAAACAGTAAATAATTTATTTTGGGAATGTATGCATATACAATCTTTCTGGTCAGATGTGCATAGGTTCTTAATTACACATGACATACATATTAACTTGAGTTTGTAAAATATAACGTTTGGTATAGTTAATACGCAAACACATGTAAATGTATTGAATTTCATAATTATAAATTCAAAATACTTGTTTAGGTTACAAAACATATGTATTTAAAAGTATAGAAATAGAAAAAGAAATTGCTCTTAAAAATGACATAATAGACAAACATAACAGCAAATGGAGATCCTTTCTCCTAAATTAATTTTCATATCTTGTTTTTGAAAGGGAAAAAGCACGTCCATTGTTACTCTTTAAAAAAAAATATGTTAAACATCACCTTGGCTGGTATTCGTTTTGTTTTTTTAATATTATAAATATTTATTTTTTCATTCTTTTTTCTTATTACATTTAGTAAATCTTCTTTTTTTTCTAGACTACATTTCTATCCATAGGTTTTTTCCTTTGTGGTATGTAGGACCATATTTTTCCCAGATCACATTTTTCACACGTGTGACGAATAGGATCCTATTCGTCACAGATGTGAAGAATGGGATCTCATTTTTCACACAACACAGTCACATATTTCACATTTCCTGTGAAATTTGTGATCGATGAAGGTTTTTGATGTGACATGAAATCGCATTCTTCACATTTCAATATTAATGTGCAGTTTTACCAACAATGTGCAGTTTTACATCTGAATCGCATTTTTCACATATTGCTGGGTTATGAACTCCGAAATGTATTTACCGTAAGTCGTATGCTATTAGTTTCGTTTCCATAAAAACTGATCCATCAAAAAAGGTTAACGTATATTAACTTGCGAAACGTTTTTGGGAGTTGTTGCGGTAGCGCAGTTGGTAGCGTGGTCGAATTTATTGTTGCTAGGCGCTGTCGCCTTTAGAGTTGCGGGTTCGATCCCGGCTAGTGCCAAACTAAATTGTAACTTATGTTCACTGGGCTGTAACTTTCTAACGAAATGAGGAATTTTAAAATAACTTGGCACAAATATTCACATATGAAGGCGATGTGCAGAGCGCATGCTTCGACCGCCTCGGGTCAATTTTAAGGTCACACGTTGATGTTAAAAGACATTTGATTATATTTCGTGTCCGCTCCATATCTACTAAATCCCTGAAAGGATTTTCATGAAACTCGGGCATGTATGTCCATTATCTCATCGCGGCCTGGCCGAGTGGTTAGCGCGTTGGACTTGCGGTCGTAGGGTTGAACCCCACTCGGAACACGTCCATGATAAAACTGGTCGGAAGTAAAGGAAATAATTAAATAATAATTCTATACATGTATATCAAACCATGTTCCTGGCACGTCGGCTCAAGGTCACGGTCACGGTTGAAGGTCAAATATCCTAGCCCAGGATTTGGCTAATATTTCGTGTCCGCTCCTAAACCCCTTGAAGACTTTTTATAAAACTAGGTTCAAATCTTCACCTCATCGAGGCGACGTGCAGAACCCACGTTACAGGTGAGTCAGCTCAAGTTAAAGGTTGCGGTTGCAGGTCAAAGATTCGAGCCCAGGATTTCGTCTCCGATCCATATCTCCTAAACCACTTGTAGGATTTTCATGAAACTTGGTTCAAATCTTCACCTCATCATGCATGAGACAGTTATGGAGCAGACACGTGAAAACGGACCAACAGGACAGACTAATGGAATCGAGCAATCCTACATGTTTTACCGCATAGTTTAGTCAAGATGTCCCTATTTAAAGCGGTCACATTGGCCAACAAGGAAAGAGATGTTGCTATAAATGTTTCAAGAACAATATATTTTTGTAAACATACATATCCCTACTGGTCGTGGACAACATGTATAAAACGTTTGAGAATCACAGCACAATTGTTCTTACGTGATAGAAAATGTATTCTTGGCCAAGGTCATCTTGATATTGACCTAATGATCTCGTTATTAAAATGGGTTATCTGCTGGTCATGTCCAAACTGCATACCAAAATTACGGATACTAGGCGCAA
Organism: Cyrtodaria siliqua; assembly: GCA_037043455.1. NCBI lineage: Eukaryota > Metazoa > Mollusca > Bivalvia > Adapedonta > Hiatellidae > Cyrtodaria > Cyrtodaria siliqua. Next base: position 25,757 of record JAWPHD010009437.1, on the reverse strand, counting down.
CAGTTTACTGTTCTTGAGTTATTGATTTGTCCCAGGAGAAGCGACCTTGAACTTTGACCTACTGACCTCAAAATCAGTAGGGATCAACTACTGGTCATAATTAACCTCCATACCAAGTTTGAGGAGCGTAGACCCAACCATTCTCTATCGATCCATTGTCCAGTCACCGCGACCGACCTTGACATTTGACTTCAAAATCAATACGCGTGACCATCGCGTATACCAAATTAAGTATACTATGCCTAACTGTCCTCAAGTTAATATACATGTTTTCATATATATATATATATACATGTATATGTAGTAATAACTGCACTGCTACCATGTTATACTTTGTATTTGTATCCTCACGGGCTTTATAGCCTATTGGAAATTTGAAATAAAAGTATCTATCATGTTTTACAAACCGACGCCATGTGCAAAGCCATATACTCCGCTTCTTCAAGGGGGGCACAATAAGAGCATGCAACTCATCACACAATGGTCCGATCTGCTCCGATTGTTAATCGATATATATAGCTTTTGTCTAGCCGATTAATCGATTATGAAATCCCAACCGATTACCATACTAATATTTCGTGTATCACATATTATTCGGATCAGTAAACAATGAAGGTGCTAGAGTGTTCACATTGCTAAATATGCCATTCTTTGATAAATCAAGGGCATACAAATCTTAATCCGGCCGTTTAATCGGGCTCAAAATCTACCTTTATCGAGATCTTTATGCCACAAATATTACATGTATTTCCATGTATGGACAGGATCGATTAAGACATGAGCATGCTAGATTGTAAACATTCTTAAAAACGGCAATTTTTGATATATTAATGGCACGTAAATCTTGACCCAGTGGTCCAGTCTTGCTGAACACTGAACTTATAAAGATCTGACAGTCATAGACAATGAGTCCAAGAATAATTAAGATTGGTGACAAAATTAGTTACTACTGTGTGTAACATGTCAACATACGATATTGTTTGTTTTGTTTGTTTTCCAAGTTTAACGCCCGTTTTCAACAGTATTTCAGTCTTGTACAGGCGGATAGTTTACCTAACCATATTTCCTGGAAAGGAAAGGTACTAGACTCCCATCCTACGTAAGAAACAGTCAACTTTCTCACTTAAGGAGTCAAGTCTTAGCGCCGCTAGTGGGGCTCGAACCCATGACCCTCCATTGGTGATAAGGTTTTTGACATACGTTTGCTGAATCAAGGGCAGGCAACTCTTCACAACGGTCCAATAAATGGTTTAAACTCGAACCTGACCGAAGATTTGGCGCTAGATGAAAAACATGATAAAAATATGGTCAATTTTGAAAATTCAAGGGTCACAACCCCTGATCTAATATAAGATCTTGTGACCACATATTATTATTTGTTGCCATGTTTGATCACGTTTACTTGAACAATGTGACCTCTACAGTGTGAACAAACCAGCAGTGGAAAATGGACGAACGATGGACATAAAATAAACCTAATAGCCCACTATGAGCTAAGAACGCTCGCTATGAGCTAAATAACAAAGTCCCATAACTCTGACAAAAATTAAGCGAACAGAACGCAAAGGCGATATGCACAATTAGGTTTGATACCAATCACTCGTGTGAATCTGGCCAGGGGTTATGAAGACAGACGGACGGACGGACAGACAGACGTCGAAGGCAAAACAATAATAATTATATATCTACCCCTCAAGATGATGATGATGATGATGATGATGATGATGATGATGATGATGATGATGATGATGATGATGATGATGATGATGATGATGATGCCATAAATACGTTGCAACACTAAAAGGCACAGGCAAAATCTGTGAAAAATGTGATTTTCTTGTTAACCCCCTTTTTGGACAAACACATATGTCACATTTGAAAATGTGAAGAATAGGATCTTATTCTTCACAAGTGTGTGAAAAATGTGATCTGGGAAAAATATGGTCCTACAGTGGTATTATATAGTATTCAATGTGTTGACATTGTAATTCCCAAGTAAGCAAATTAATTGTTCTTGAAAACTTTTTAAATTTAATATATTTAGTCATTGAATTCTGAATAATATTTCAGGAAAATAGTTTCCTTTATTTTATTTTAAAACCAACAACTTTATTTACAACAAATTGTATTAATGGAACATTGTATAGATATTATTGTTACATATATATGTGAAAGATTCCCGCTCTTTTTTCTTCTTTCAACAAAACGAGAAATAGAGCCATTATTAGTAGTCAATTTTAAATAAATAACATACAAGCCTAGGCACATTCAAATGAGTAAATAATGAAAATATTTAATGTGATGGGTATTGTGTATTTTTGTCGTTGCTGTTTTTTTGGTATTGTTGTTGTTGTTGCTGTATTTCTCTCTTTTAGTATGAATGGTAAAAATAATCCATTTAAAAAAACAAAAACATGATCGGGCAGGAATCTTTCACAAAAAACAAAAACATCGCATTATCTTTTAGTTTACACTTTATTATATGTGTTTTAAATCAAAATGTATATATAAACCATGTATGAAAAAAATGTTGAAAAAAAAATAAATAAAAAAAATATCGATTTTTTACAAAGCAATTTGGCACTTACTCCGAAGTTGCTCATGAACATATTTCCTGTCTCAGTTAGATGTTTAAAGAAAATATGTGTCGGTTACACAACATCTGTGTCATGTTTATATTCTGAGTCCCTCATGACCTGAGATGCTGAGTGTGACTGTGAACTGTTAAAACGTTTAAACGGAAGTCACTGAATATATGATCGGATTTTATTTAAAAACGTGTCTAGTCGCATAATTACTTTGTATAACATTAACAACGGAATTAAATGTTTTTCTCGTCAGAAATAGTTGATCAAACGAAAACATGTTAATGCTTCAGAGAGTACATTATTTATTATTAGTTAGTTTGTTTACAAAATCAGCCATACTTTATACGGACAGAACTAGAATCAAACTCAAGAAAACTAACATTATCTCTTTGTTATTTACTAAATGTGTGCTTGATGCAGGCAAAATGTACACCAATAAACTACAAAATGCTTTTGTTGAAATAAAATGTTTTAAAAAACATGTTTTGCACTTGCCCGCTGGCAATAGTCACTAATCCGGGGCATCGAGATACCGGATTTGTACAGCTCTGACTGATTGTTCAAATTCTACCTACTCTTATCGTCTCGCACTGCCAGTATTCAATGAAGGTTTTGAATATCTGCGAGATTCGCTTAGTAATTACGATAAAGAGTAAGAAAGGAGAAATCTGGAAATCGCAGAACACGATAAATAAACAAATATTGCAGTCTCGGTATGATTGAGACTGTTCATGAAAGATAGTGAAACGTGGTAGCTACCGTTCACGCCCTCTAGCCCCGGGTTGAACAGAACTCAATACTTAACATGTCAATAGTACAGAAATTTGAAATTTGAGCCATCCCGTAGATGGTATGCATATGACGGTGAACATGGAACCTTCAATGAGGTACATGAGGTACATTGTATTTTCACACCTTTTCATGGCCATCGGCGTATATCGTATGGTGCGATTAATTATTTTAATGTAATACTTTATATTTTGACAGTATTGCTTTAAATATTTAAAATAATATGTTAAATCAATTTAAATAATTATCTCATTCTGATAACTGAAATCATTACATGAATGCGTCTTAGTCATGAAATATAAGACTGCATTTTGTACTGTACCTACAATGTTTTGCCATCGTTGGTTGTCATATTTATTCACTGTGCCTAAATAAAGAAAAAACAAAACGTGTACACATTGAATAATTTAGAAGTCTCCATTGATGGAAATACGTTATTGAAAAAAAAGAAAAAGAATCAGTATCAGGTTTACATAGAACGGTATGAATATATTCTTTTAAAGAGAGTATATCCATATAAGTTGGTGTTGTGGTGGGGGTTGGGAGGGGGGTGTTTTTTTTTTGTTTTTTTTTGTTTTGTTTATTTCTTTATTTATTTGTTTTTATATAAAATAAAGACCAGAAGAAGGTATTTCCTAACAATGGTTACGCGCCAGGATTAGCTATTTTATTGTACAGACAACACGCTATGTATTACAATGCGAGCGTCATGTGAAGATATCGCCGAGGTGTTCCGCTTGACAGCTATTTATAACTTGGGACTACGTTTACGGCCTGATAAGATTTGTTGTACTTCATGAGCATTAATTAGTTAATAATAGGAAACTGTTAATGTTCCGTCTCTACCTTTCATCTGTCGTTTCATAGCTTTCTAATTTTGTTTAACACATTTAGCCATCTAATTTTCCTTAACAAATTTAGTCACACAGCCTGATCTACCTCTTTTTAATAAAATAAGAGCAAAAGTTCTAAGTGTCACCTTAAATGTCCGCTACCCATTACGGCAACTTGTTTTAATCCCCCAGTGAAGAAATGTTTTCGCCTATTTCTTCGGTTATTAACATCACAATCACAGCTTGTAAACTAATGCGGTGCATATTTTGTAAATCACTGGCTCTCTTTTCGTTCTCGCCTCTCACCACCACGGTTTGGAATCCCACAAGGAGCTGAACGTGTGTAAGTGAGAAATACTGATGGCGGGAGGTATACAGTACTGGTTCTATCCAGGAATAAATGGTAACAAATCCAGTACAGACCCTACTGTCTTTCAAAGCAAATTTAATCAAATTAAATCGAAATACAGTAACTTTCAACATATATACACAGATGGTTCTAAAGATGGAGATAATGTAGCTGCAGCAGCTCTTGTTCACAAACAAAGCATAAAGAGCCGCCTGACAAGACCTCTATCTTTTCAGCTGAACTTAAGGCAATTGAACTTGCCTTAAACTATATTCAGGAATCTGATGATGACCATTTTGTAATCTTTTCTGTAATCTTTTCTGATTCTCTTTCATCTCTTCAAGCCCTGGGTAATATGAAACATGATAACCAAGTTGCGCTTCAACTTTTAGAAAAGTACAATTCTCTTATAGTTGATAACGCTATTATTTTCTGCTGGCTTCCAAGCCATGTAGGAATACGTGGTAATGATAGAGCTGATACTGCTGCTAAAGCAGCATTAGGTTTACATATACCTAATGCCAAATTATCTTATACTGATTTTAAAAGTTGTATTAACACATATATTCGTAACTCTTGGTAAGCCGCTTGGGATTTGTCAGTTAACAATAAACTCCATTAAATTAAACCGTTACTCGGGGAATGGTGTTCTTCTAGTAGACCCATTCGTCGAGAAGAAGTCGTCCTAGCCCGGTGCAGGATAGGGCATACACGTTATACTCATTAATATTTATTACAAGGTGAGAAATTACCAGAATTTATACCCTGCTTTGCACCGATAACGGTCAAACACATCTTGGAATGTAAAGACTTTGATCCTATACGTCAAAGGTACTACAATGTTAATACTATGAAAGAGGTATTTGAAACTATATATTTTAGTCTTGTTATAGATTTCCTGAAAGAAATCAGACTATATAAATCATTAATATATGTTCTTATATATATTTACTTATTTATACACCCGTTTACGGGCATTTGTCGATTTACATATATAGTTTATATTACTACCATATCATTCCTTTTTGTAAATAGTTTTATCTTTATATATTTACAGTAGTTTTTAATTACTAATTCATTTTTTCATCTTTCAAAGTTTTTGTCGACGTGCCGTAAAACACCATTCATTCATTCAGGAATAACTGGTATGTCTCCTCCACTAAAAAAACAAACGAACAAATAAATGTTCTTTCGATAATATCACAATCATTGAACAAGTTTAAAATGTTTGTACTATTGACATACATATTGAGTTCTGCTCAACCCGGTGCTAGAGGGCGTGAACGATAGCAAGCACTTCTCACCACCGTCATGAACAAATCTCAATCAAGATTGCGGGTATTTAACGGGTTCCACGATTTCCAAATTTCTCTTTCCTACTTTTTCCAAACTAGTGTGATGCTGTCTGATAGAGTAGTCCTCTGAGGCTTTAACCAACACACTGCCTGTATTTGAAGTAAATAATACATGTACGATCCCCTCCCTGACCACCAGTCTAACATAAGTTAGCTATCACCTTGTATTTAATTCAAATAAGAACACGAGTTATTATATGATAGATAGATAGATACTTTTATTGACTTAAACTATTACAGTTTTTCATCATTACAAATATATGATAATTATAATATCCACACACGTGACAGATATTAACATTGCAAATACAACAAAATAATCACTAAGTTTTTGTTTTGTTTCATACATATTTAAACAATCAAAAACATACATATATTATGGTATGTCAATGATAAACGAGGATGTTCTAAAATAAGATATCTAGTGTTTTTTTTTGTGTTTTTTAGTCTGTTAAAATGGATGTAGATAACGATAATACAAGTGCATCGGAAATGAATTTACTGAAACTAAGAATAATCTTTTTGTTTTTAATGACTGCAACAATTCTACAAATTTAAACATGCTTGTTCTAGTTGTGTAATATTTAGGAATATATTTGTTTCTAATGTTAGAGTAAGTAGTACAGATCAAAAATAAATGGTACTCGTCTTCAATAGCGTTTGTGTTACAAATTTCGCACACTCTTTCGTTTCTCTCTGTTCTACCTCTTGAGTATCTCCCTGTTTCTATTCTTAAACAATGAGCGGATAATCTTATTCTTGTTATACAACTTCTTAATTGTTTGGAGCATAATGTTTCTAGATATGTTTCAAAATCAAAATTCTCTTTCACCACCTTATATAGCGTTAAAACTCTACTGCCTTCTATATCAGATCTCCATTGTTGCATGAAATTATCTATTAATCTTTGTTTAAATATTAAAGAAAATAGTTTAAAACTAACACTCATTGGATTATCCCAGACATTATTAAAACCGTTACTGTTTAGGATAAACCTTATATTAGTTAGCCAATTCTTCGCGCCCTTATTACAGTTAGATAACAAATTCTTATATATTGCTTTTAGTATAATGTTCTCTGTAGACAATAGTTTATACCAATATTTGATCAGTTTTACATATCTATTAATGTATAAGGGGTAACGAGAGAGCTCTCCGTAAATACCAGCATTACTTGTGGTAAGTTTAACACCTAACATAATTTTACAAAAGTTTAACTGTATTCTCTCAATATCTTTTGATTTTGTAATCCCCCATATTTCACTTCCATAATTTAATATTGATGCCACAAAAGCATCGAAAAGCTGAAGAGATAATTTTGATTTCAATTCATATTTTCGTATATTAACCACGACATTTTCCACAAAGACATTGTTGGTTCAACGAAAAGGAGCCAGTATAATTAAGAACCACACCTAAATAATTAAAATCATCGACGACATCTAATAAACTTCAAATATAATACCACCTTTCACATTCTTTAATTCTACCCCTTTTACGAAATACAACTATTTTTGTCTTTTCAGTATTAACTTCAAGACACCAGGATTCACAGTTTTCATAGAGTCTATTAAGACTTTGCTGAAGGTCATCTGGGCTTGATCCCAGTACAGCCATATCATCAGAAAAAAGCAACAGTATTAAAGTGATATCATTAAGAGATAAACCACCATCTCAATCTTCTATGAATACAGAAAACATAATCGGTGAGACAATATCACCTTGCTTTAGACCGATACAAATATCAAAGAATTCGGAGTAAGATCCACAGGACTTAACACATGCTTTAACTGTATTTATTACCCTAAACATGTTCCCGTTAACACCACATTTATATAGTTTTAACCACAACGCGTTCCTGTAGACAGAATCAAACGCTTTTTTCCGATTTATAAATGCGCAATAAAGTCTTTTTTTGTCGTTTAGAATTTTGTTTATAATGTATTTACGGAGAGCTCTCTCGTTACCCCTTATACATTAATAGATATGTAAAAATGATCAAATATTGGTATAAACTATTGTCTACAGAGAACATTATACTAAAAGCAATATATAAGGATTTGTTATCTAACTGTAATAAGGGCGCGAAGAATTGGCTAACTAATATAAGGTTTATCCTAAACAGTAACGGTTTTAATAATGTCTGGGATAATCCAATGAGTGTTAATTTTAAACTATTTCCTTTAATATTTAAACAAAGATTAATAGATAATTTCATGCAACAATGGAGATCTGATATAGAAGGCAGTAGAGTTTTAACGCTATATAAGGTGGTGAAAGAGAATTTTGATTTTGAAACATATCTAGAAACATTATGCTCCAAACAATTAAGAAGTTGTATAACAAGAATAAGATTATCCGCTCATTGTTTAAGAATAGAAACAGGGAGATACTCAAGAGGTAGAACAGAGAGAAACGAAAGAGTGTGCGAAATTTGTAACACAAACGCTATTGAAGACGAGTACCATTTTATTTTGATCTGTACTACTTACTCTAACATTAGAAACAAATATATTCCTAAATATTACACAACTAGACCAAGCATGTTTAAATTTGTAGAATTGTTGCAGTCATTAAACAAAAAGATTATTCTTAGTTTAAGTAAATTCATTTCCGATGCACTTGTATTAAGGCTATCTACATCCATTTTAACAGACTAAAAAAACACTAAAAACACTAGATATCTTATTTTAGAACATCCTCGTTTATCATTGACATACCATAATATATGTATGTTTTTGATTGTTTAAATATGTATGAAACAAAACAAAAACTTAGTGATTATTTTGTTGTATTTGCAATGTTAATATCTGTCACGTGTGTGTATATTATTATTATCATATATTTGTAATGATGAAAAACTGTAATAGTTTAAGTCAATAAAAGTATCTATCTATAATGCTATGCAAAATAAATATTGCATCTGTTGTTGACCACCCTTTTCTCAACCCGAATTGAGCATCATATATAATATTATTATTTTCGCACCATTTGTCAATCCGCGTATTCAAGATGCTTGTAAATATTTTATTCATACATTTAATTAATGTAATTACCTGTAATTGTTAACAGAGTTAATATCGCCTTTTTTATGTAGCGGAATCATAAAACCCTTAGACATGCTTTCCGGGGAAAGCAACCTTTATCGAAAAAAAAATTAAAAAAAATATCATTGAGTTATATGACCTGATAATATATGACAACTAGCAATGAAATATTCATTAAGTATAAAATCGCTCGAAACACTCTACCTCATCTACGCTTATCCTTTTATCTAATGCGGGTCATTATCATTGAACTCATGATTAGCATTAAAGTTCTATGATTCTTCTGAAATAGTTTTTTTATATCTTTAAATAAATTTGAAAAATAGTTCTCAAAATCATCCAGAGATATACTGGCATTTAAGATTTTTCGTTCCAAAAAACGTCTCCAAAATTCTGTAGGCTTTGAACGTCGCATATTTTCAACTCTTTCGCCTGCTTAAATTTAAACGCGCTTCGTTTCGTTTTAATTAATCTCTTATAAACTTGTTTCAGATTAGCAAGCGATGTTCTATTTTCATTAGACTTTAATCTGTTAAACTTATTCAATGATTTTTTATAAAGTTGTTTAGACTGGTAGCATTCTTCATCGAACATTTTTTCGTGCCACTTTTTTTTACTATTTGAAATCCCGATGAAGTGATTTTGATGTGCTACATAAAAAGTGGGTCAGCGACTTCACGCATTGTACACGTAAATTGCGATACACGATTATCTACACTATTCGTGCTATCTGAATTAAAATTATCGAACAAAGCATTAAAACATGGCAATTTACCAATAATACCCCGTCGAAACTGTTCCCTATGCAATTCGTTGCATTTTATAGACTCAAGTTTCGTATGAATGTTTATCATTCCCGTCGTGAGTTTTGCCAGCAAGAGTGAACGATAACGGTGTATTGTCACTAAATTTATTAAATGCATGTATATACAAATCGCTCACACGTGGAAAATCGAGTTCTTTTAACAAAAGATAATCAATTACGCTGCTTTCATGCCTATTAACGTACGTTATACATCCCACACCACAATCTGACCCTAATCTACCATTGGCCAATCGAAAAGAAGTAGCTTTACACAAGTCCAATAACCTGTTGGTACCTTGTGGATTCCCACATATATTTTGTGAGGCCCGCTTTAGGGAGTTATCTGGTATATAACCAGAGTAATCAATATCGTTAATTACACTTATCACATACAATAAAACCGCTCCTATTTGACACTCTGCCATTACAATCACTTGCAATATATGTTTTACATAAAGATTCATAATAATATAGATCATTTTGCAAATCTGAAAAAGATCAGTATGTATTGCATTAGCTGCGGGTGAATCGTCAGTCCATAAATAAACTCCACCTAGATAAATGTCATAATCATTTCCAAAATAACGTTTATCCAATTTTAACCATAGTGTGTTTTTTTACAACAGATATTCCATTTTTGATATTGTTTTTAATATATATAACTATACCTCCACTGTTGCGTTTTGCTTTTCTATGTCTAAATTTTCTATAGAAATTAATACAATGATACCCTGAAAATTCTATGTCACTGTTTTAACACGTCCATGCTTCAGACAAAATAATTATATCGTTTTGCTTTAAAATGTTCACAAACTCTGCATTCTGTCTCTTACTCTCAGACAACCCTTTACAATTCCAGACGATCACTTTAAGTCCACCCTCGTCGTTGTCCTAGTCGCCCTTCATCGGTTTTCCGTTGATGTAAAGCGTGTCATGCACGGTGGCCCTCTCGTTTCGCGTCTTTCATTTTGGGAGTCAGTTGCCGACGTTTCGCAATGATTTCCGGTGGATACAGTTCATGCATATAGTAGTCACTTCCTTCAAGTTTGATTCTTTGCCTCCGCACCATTTCTCTATCCGGGAATTAATTAAACTTGCAAATAATTTTGCGTTTTACTCCGGGGACATGCACACCTAACCTATGCACTCGTTCCAGCTTAAGGTTGTTAGCAACATCCTATGCGATTTGCAAATGTTCATGCATGAACTGCCTTAACTTTGACTCTGTCTCCTCGTTTCTTTCGAACTGAGATTCTGGTATATTTCCAAATATCAGGTTGTTACGCATGGACTGAGATGGCATACTCTTTCAGTTTTATGTTTTCTTTTTCCATTTGACATAATTTGTCCTGGGTCATAGCAATAGCGTAGGTCATATCAATAGCGTATTCTGCCGAATCGACTCGCTCATCTGTTTTGTTAATTTTGTCCATGGTGTTCTTATCCATGCTATCAATATGTAACCACATTTTTTTCATGTCTTTGTCGAAACTGTCGACCTTCTTCTCTAATGATTCTAGGGTTGATAGTCGTTTATCCCTTTTTGAGAGAAGCGTCATTATATCTGCATTTGTAGGTTGACACCCTGGACGAGCCTCATTTGGGTCTATAGCTGTTATGGGAGTGTCGGCCACTTCTGAAGGTAGGGGTGTATTTGTCAAATGTATACTCCTCGGTGCACTCGACGACATACTATCACTAACAGATAGTGAAGGTCCAGGAATAGGAAAGACAGATGGATAGCTGGTGTTTAATGTTGATGGTGTTCCCGGATCAAACAGGACTGAATGTGTCTGATTTAAAATGTCACTAACGCTAGCAAAGTCACTCGCCCCCCTCTGATGAATTATGTGAACCGCCATGTTTTGCCGCTTTGTTGAACGTTCCATTCAATTCATCTTCACTGCCTTTCTTACGTTTATTCCTTTGTTTTTTACCCATTTATTCACACATTCACATATGTACAACACTATACACTAATGAAGTATATTTCCTTCCAAATATCCATTACAGTATTCGTGTATTTTGAATAAATAGTAGAAAAATATCAGAGCGACACAAAATACGACTTCTCGCTCACACATGTCACGTGATCCATTAAGTAATGAGGGCCACGCGGACAAAATGCAGTATCACATAAAATATCTTGTCCACCAAAGAACGTGTGATGTATTATTTTAGTCAACTTAACGTGATCTCAACTTAATTTAAGTCTTCAAACGACATATTATTTCATCAAGTCGCTGTGTGGATATTGTGCAAAAACAAATATATTCAAATTATTTCGCTTTTTATTAGGTTGTCCTAGCTAGAAATATTGTCGTATATCAACATAGACTACGTCAACATAGAGCTCTATATCGTGATATGTCGTTATATGTATGGTCATAAACATCCAATCATCTGGAGAATACATTAAAGCTTCCATAATTATGCGATATGTATAGAATCCCTTACGTGTTTCAATTATATCATGTCTTATATATCAAACTAATTGTTGATTGTATCCTCAATAAGCGTTATTTATGTGATATATAGCATCATTTTATGGTCTTCGTGGTCAGTAATTTTCGAATATAAGTTGAAACAGTAGCGTCTTTAAACTATGTGTCCCCATCTAAGAAGATATTTAAAAACCTCTATTGTCATAGATGTAATGGACGATTTAAAACTTAACACGGGCACATTTTAACACAGCTCTATAACTTTTATCACGAGCGCTTGTTAGAATGATAAATGTGTCTAGAAATCATGATTTGCAGATACCGAGTTCCTGTTTGCTTTCAATAACAAACCATAATTAACAATAACTGTATTCATTGAAATGTTCAAAAGAAAATATGTCCTCATTATGCGATACTTATAGGATGTTTTACGTGTTTGCAAATTCAGTTATGTCCTTCATATCACAATAATTGTTGATTGTATCCTCCACAAGCATGATTTATGTCACAACGTTGTGATATATAGCATCATTTTAACGACTTCACGGTAATTTCAGAATATTACTGGCGTCTTTAACATATTTGTCTGCACGTTGTTGAAAACTAAGTATTTATTTTAATATTATATGTAAACATTAAAGAAATATAAAACGATCGGACAGGGAAAGTAGCATTCAAGGAGGACAGTCAACCACAAAACAAAGAAACAAACACGCAAACAGACAAACAAGAAGGCAAAAGTAACAATAAATGCAAACAACATTACAAACACAAAAGGGTTGACAATAGGGCTACCGCCTTGGAACGGTCAGTGGCAAAGTAGGCCACTGTACTGTGGGTTTAAACCATCAATAGGCAATATAAGTAAAACACAAATATGCTCGTGTAAATATAATACAAATATAATAGCCTAGAAAGCCACAATGAAGGTACTCAATGACTTGGCAGAAGCCAGAGCAACAAGAGAATAAACCATTACGGGCACGACAAGAACGATCATAGACAATCACCAAACGCCACCAATGGGCTTTAGGTAGACGTCATCATAGGGTCCACAGCCTGTCCGGTCATCGTACAATTAAAGAAAAAAGCATAGTGCCGAACTGTAAAAGGGTCCACCACCAAGCATGCAGTACGTTGCAAAATGATAGGGTCATAACCTCTTTTGATAAACGTTTTAACAAGTTTAACAAAGATAGTATGAAAGTGATCATGACCAAGAATCTTACGAATTTTATAAATCACATCACCATAGAAATCAGGTTGTGATAGTCCTTGTTGCAAAAGAGTCCTTCAATTACTTTTATATTTGGAAAGAAGATCAGGGTTACGATAATAAAATGTTGCAAAGGGTTTACGAAGTTTATGGTAACGGTAACCCTGATGAAGTAGCTTTTTAGTTATACAAAGATTACGAATATTAAAGTCCTCAACTCGAGTACAAGCTCTTGAAATATGAATAAGTTGAGACACATAAACCCCATAAGAAGTTGCTCGGGGAACATCCCCATCCAAGTGGGGATAATTAATAATGCCAAAATTAAAATCATCTCTCTTGTTATAGATTTTGCTAATTGATTCACCGCTTTCAATCGAGAGATCTAAATCAAGAAAAGAAGCGTTGTTATCAGATATATGAGCTTTGTTAAGCTGAAGTTCTTTAGGACAAATAGTACTAACCATAGTTAGAATGAAAGGGTTGTCAATGTTCAGTATGTCATCCAGATACCGAGAGGTGTCATTAAAGGCTTCAATAACATCTGCCTGGGTATCTGGTGATATACTCAACATGAAATCTCTTTCATTGCAAAATAAAAACAAATCTGCGACAAGTGGTGCACAGTTCGTACCCATAGGAATACCAGCAATTTGTCTATAAACGGTGGTTCCACACCTGACGAAATTATTATCTAATAGGAAGATGAGTGCTTCACAAACGTCATAGCAAGTCCACATAGTATTATTGTCCAAACTGCCGTTAGTAAAAAACGCTATAATATTATTACATTCCAACAATTTAGTATTTTCTCTAGCAAATGTTTTTTGAATAAGAGAAATTAGCTTGTGTTTAATAAGGTGATGTGGTAAGGCTGTATGTAGTGTAGAGAAGTCATAAGTGTTTATTGATGAAACTTGAGATGTTTGTTGTGGTGCAAGCATTAGAATTCCAGATAAAGCGAGACTTATACGGATTGTTATGTAATTTAGGAATCCAGTACATAGTAGACAGTTTATTTTGCTTATCGTTTACACCAGCCTTGAATGTAATGTGTTACTTTATCCAGACACTCATGATGTGTGTGGTTTGGTGGGTGGGGAGGTAGTGTGGTGGTATTATCATTTAATATATACTGAAAAGGGGATCCTTTGGAAGCAACAAACACAAACAAGAGAAAAAAGTAGCAGCTTCGGTTTTACTGAGTATGTTCATGAGAGGTAATGTAGAGTGCAACACCTCTCACGCCTCCTAGCTCCGGCTTAAGCGATAAGTTGATATCTTTCTAACATAATTATTTATGTTAGACAGATATGTATTTAATATATTCAACTTTATTGCTGCCAAATGTGTTAGAGGATAAAGCCTGGTGGGAATTTCGTTATTTATACTGTCCCGTTTTTTCTGGGTGACAACTGCGTAAACGTTATATTAGATGCACCCTAGAATCTGGTGTAAATAAATACTGATAAAGGTGATCCTTTGAGAGCAACAAACACAATTAAGAGAATAAAGCAGCAGACTCGGTTTTATTGAGTCTGTTCATGAGAAGTAATGAAAGAAACAACACTTCTCACGCCCCCTAGCACCGTCTTAAGCGATATTCTACTTTATATTCTAAACCTTCTGTTGCCGTTTTGTCACTCACCGTTCCAAGGCCGCATCCTTGTTGTCTACTAGTTTATGTTTGTGTTGTCTCATAAATTGCTTCTACTTTGCCTTGTAATTGCAGTTTGTTTACGTACTAGAATGTATGTTTTGGGCTGGCTGTGTTCTGTGAGTGCTTGTCCGACATTTATACCTATGTTTCGCTACTTAATTTAAATATTACAGAGACATGTTGATACAATTATCAGCCAAAAATGAGACAAACAGTTCTATATAAACCACAGCACCCAAATGCAATAGCAATGGGCCGCATTGTATCACAAACTAACTTAAAGATGAATGGCCACCCTTTTCGTAGTATTATCAATTAAACAAATGTAACTCTTAAATATCATATGAACATTTCTTGATAGTCTCGGAAACATATATTGAAAACCGCTAGTAAGTTGCATGTAAAAATAAGTATTATTTGCATGACGTAAATACTACTTTTACCACTGCTTGACTGCACGGGGAAATGAGGTAAATCTGAATTGTATAGCAGCACAACTATTACCAGATAATTGATAAATACATTTACCTGTGGATTAATTTACCTGTTCAAAGTTTTCTACGTCATCCAATAAAATCTAATTCTCACTTTTCACAGATATTGCAGTGTTTGAATTGTAGACCCAACATCAACATGTTCATAAAGCAAAACATGGCCGGAGAACTTAAAATGAGCAAAAGCAATGGCAATGGGCCGCACTGTACCACCAACTAACTTTAAATGAGCGTATTAAATATTCTATGAACAGGACAGTATACATGTAAAACACAAAGATTGCAAAATACTATGTAAATTATATTATATTGTCGTTGCTAGTACGTGTGTTGGTCACTCGTAAGCATCCACATTTATATCTGAAGCCGACTATTAAGTACACACAATTTTATCTAAAATGTTATGTTGTATGCATATAAAAAAGATATACGTATTTGATACCAAAGAAATATAAACAGATCGGACAAGGAAAGTAGCATTCAAGGAGGACAATCAACCACAAAGCACAGAAACAAACATGCAAACAGACAAACAAGAAGGCAAAAGTAATAATAAAAGCAAACGACATCACAAACACAAAAGGGTTGACAATAGGGCTACCGCCTTGGAACGGCCAGTGACAAAGTAGGCCACTGGGGGTATAAACCGGTTCTACTGGGGGTATAAACTGGTTCAAAGTTTATCTCTTAGATGTAGTAAAGATATGACTGACAACCATCGGGCATTTTCCGTTAGAATTGGGAGATAATCAGAAGGAACACATGTTTCAACAAATTAAATGTACATTAAAGGTGATTTGGAAACAAATATTGCTGACAATGTGCGTGCAATTACGGTAGGCCTATATATATATGCCATCCGTTGTTTGCATGTCTCAATTTAAATTATGTCATCTAAACGTTAGCTCATATACAACGTCATTAGTTTTTCGAATTTCTGCATAGTCGTGAGAATCACAGCCACGTGTATTACGGTTTTATATTATATACCAACCAGAGATATGACGCACTCCCTTTATAAAGCAGGAACATTGTGCGGCACGACTCCAATCACAACTTCCGGTGAGGTTTCTGAAGACACCATATTTACATTGGGTCATATACCGCTATTGCATTTCCCGTAGGCCTCCATTATAGCTTTTTGGCCTACAACCCCTATTCCTATATCAGAATGTATGATACAACATAGAGACACTCAAAAATGACCAGCAAATTGGGAGTATTGTAATGCTTTCAGCCAGCCTCTAATATTACACTGAATGTGGGCACCCCCAGAATGGCAGTAAAGAAATTTTACTTTTTGAAAATATACTCTCAGGACTATTGTACCCATAAAATGCTAATTTCAGTCAAAATATCCTAAATGAACATGTTTTATGTCGGAAATATATTTTTTGGATGTTTTATGGGGATTATGATGTGATGGTATTTAATCCAATCAAAATCTACCTTACAGTCTGACTATATGCCCTAATAGACACTATACATTTTCAACAAATCAAAAGCACAAATCAATTGTGGTATGTGACCATTGAGAGTAATTAAATCTTAAATACCACGCGTGCATGTATAACAATTAAATTTTAGACGAGAGCGAGAAATTTCATATGGAAAACATTGAACATTCGGAAAATATAATCATTACATCAGCAAACAAAATACTCGATGGGCATATCGTTCTCTTTAGTGAGTTGTATTTAAGGTTTAAACAGTTGAAATACGACGGTTAAAACAACCGTTGGGCATTGCATTGCTGATGTCTTCTAAAACCTCATCGGATTAAGATGTAGTCGTGACGCATATACTGCCTACTTAGTCATATCGCTAACGTAGAGACAGCATTTATAAGAGCCATGATACTCACAGATAATTTCCGCGTACAGTACGTCTTCCCAGTCTGAACCGTAGCAATCAAGACAAATGTATTAAATTTCCACATGCTGATATATTTGGTTCTGTATATTATATTGTGATTATCTTTACAGCATGTATGGTACTGATCGCATTGGATTGCTATTCCGGTATTCAAACTTACACATATGTACCCCTATCACCACTCCAGTATCCTGCATTAGAAAATATGTGCCGTGATATGCTAGCTTTCATAAAGCGGTAAACCAGCATGTTCAATATTTGCCGTGATATTTATTTAATAGTATGCCCTCGCTACAGGAAGTAATTGTGTCCGGGAATTAACTCTGATTGGATTAAAATAATTTGCAGAAATATTCATCACATGGATACAATGACCTCGCACAACGTGGGTCAAGGTCGCAGCATAAGACTCGTGTCTGGGCCATACCTCTGCAATGAGTAATTGGATCAAAACGATTTTTTGGCAGAAAGGCAGAGCGACGTGGTCTCGTGTACTTCTTCCACCGAAATAGGGTCAAAATACTGGCAAAGATCAACATTCAAAAGCCAATGGTCATCCGTGGCCAAGTTGTTAGAGTCTCTGACATGAATCTTTAGCCCCTCACAGCTCGGTTAGATACTTCAGTGGCCTAGGAAGCTTGCGGAACGTCAGTTGTTCTACCCAGGTGCCCGCCCGAGCACTAAAATTACCCGGAGGGGCAATGTATGGGGTCTTCCTCCACCAGTGGAAGCTAGATGGTCGCCATATGACATTAGCTGTTGGTGCGACTGTAAAATCCAATTCAATTCAAAGGCCAAACTCATATACAGGCGATAACACATCAATAAATATAGATCAACACTATATTGGGTAGACAGGTTAACCACATTGAGATTAAGGTTAAAACAAGAACTTTTGAATTGCATTTAAAGTTTTCTCTGTGGGAGAGAAAAGACACACAATTAACGAAAAAAGGACCATAACTAAGATTATACAAAGTAGAGTTTGACGCAGAATCGTTATGCACATCATGGCATAAAAGGTAAGGATCCTTTAAATTTTAGAAACAATCAGTTAAAAATTATGGGTGGTGATACACACACACTTTTCGCGACGGACGGACGTTCAGATAGACCGACATGGCTAACGCTGTAAGCCACTTCACCATTTGGTGATGTATGCCCCATACAAATAGAAAAACGCAACACTTCAATTTGATTTTAGTGTTCCCTGAAAGAGAACGTGTTCCTCGCCTTAAGTTTGAAAAAAATATCATCTTTAATTAAAAATGAAAAGCCGAAAGGACATATCTAGCTATATATAAAATAATACATACATTCGACATCACCAATGCAACCAACAGGATGCGGTGCCAGAAGTAATGTACACATAACTAAGCGTTTCTGGCAATCGGTGGACATCATTATGTATTAAATAAATCCGACAGATATAACGGCTCAAAATACATAACCCCATGCATTCCAAATGCCAATAGCTGTCTCCGCTTTTAAAAACAAAAACGAAATGTGTTCGTACTAAATGTATTATGACACGTCGGTTTGTACACACTTCGCCTTCTATTACAGACGAAACACTCTTTTTACAATATGTTATAATTAATTCAAACACTTTTTATTTGGTGTACAGCGTCATTTTTATCACAGGTTAAGCTATGAATGAATGAATGCATGAATGAATGAATGGTGTTTTACGGTACGTCGACACATAAATAGGTCATAGTGTGCGCAAAAACTGATGAATGATGATGAAATGAAGGATTAATTAAATATTAATGTAAATATATAAAGATATAACTATTTAGAAGTAAGAGATGATATGGTAGTAATATAAACTATATATGTAAATCAACAAATGCCCGAAAACGGGTATATAAAGAAGTAAATATATACAAGAACATATTATAATGATTTATATAGTCTGACTTCCTTCAGGAAATCTAAAACTAGACTAAAATCTATAGTATTAAATAACTCGGTCATAGTATTAACATTGTACATGTAGTACCTTTGACGCATAGGATCAAAGTATACACATTCCAGCAATATGTGTTTGACCGTTAACGGTGCAAAGCTTGTAATAAATATGAATGAGTATAACGTGTATGCCCTATTCTGCAGTTTAAGCTATGTATGACGGTCGATTGTTTTAGTGGATGTAGACCCCCCACTTATTCCTGTGTAGAACCAGTACTGTATATCGACCGCCATCCGTAAGAATCGAACTGTTCTCTCTTACAAGTCGATCTCCAAGTGGGCCTCGAACCCGCAGCGGTAATAGGCGAGAAGGTTTACAACGCAATGTCGTTAACCCCTCTACCACGGAGGTGTAAATCACAAATATACCTAGTAGATGTAAGATTATTTCGTAGGTGTAAGAAATGTTAAAACATGTTTTATTAGGAAGACATAGTAAATTTACAGTAAATATCATAGCAGCAGCACGTTTCGTATCAAAAGTTAGCGTTGTCTTGACAACGATTTGCGTGAATGCTTAGTTTGTTGTAACTAACACGTGTTACTATAAACACATCGTTTGTTATTTGACATGAATGTCACTTCTTATATTTACTTATTTTTCTTTGCTTCCATGAGTTTCGCGCGAAATATGACCTATTTATGTGTTGGTGTGCAGTAAAACAACATTCATTCATTCATTCATTGATTGATTGATTGATTGATGGATTGATGGATTGATGGATTGATTGATTGATTCATTCATTCATTCATTGATTCATTCATTCATTCATTCATTCATTCATTCATTCATTCATTCATTCATTCATTCATTCATTCATTCATTCATTCATTCATCCATCCGTCTATTCATCCATCCATTTCATTCATTATATTTAATTCATTCATTCCAGGCATCCATTCATCCATTCATCTATTAATTCATTCATTCAATGGGGCCTTATGACAACTGCATTTTAAAAAATATTCATTTGATTTGAATGGGTTTTTACATCATTTTAGCACTTACTTTTGTGCTTTCTAGACTTTTGTGTTTTATCTTATACTCAAGTAGCACATGAAACAATACAGGGATGATGGTTAAAATCTTTAATGAACATGTCAAAAATGACACAATGAACATGACTTCGGGGGGAAATTTCCCTCAGTAGCCCTATTCTAAACCGGAACCACACGGGGCGTTGGAGTCGGACGTCACTTGAGAGGTTCCATCGTATGTATAGCTATCAATCATCAGGCCACTGTGCCACATCAGGAGGTAGTAAATAGACAAACACGGTTGAATTCAAACAAATTGTTTTATTTTAAAATGTGTGTAATTGTACATGTCCTTTAATACATGTATATACATTTGTTTTCATCATTGTTTTAAATGCGTTGTAAAACGCAAGAAAAGGGTAATAAATCGCACTCTTTACTCGAATAATGTGCCATGATTTCTATATGATCATTTTTCTCATTTTTCTATGTTGACCTGATTTACAAACTTCGTAATACACTTGGTCATGAATAATTTCTTACAATCTTCATCAAATGTTTTAGAAATGTTATCAAAAGATGTTACAACCCTATCATTGTGTAACGCACTTCATGTTTAGTTGACCTATTTACAGTTCCCCACTATGCTGTCATCTATGATTGTGCGAAGACCAGACAGACTGTTGATCCTATGATGACGCCTACCTACAGCCTCAAAGGACGGTAGCTTTTGATGTTGGTTTTTCATCTCGTCTTGTCATTCCCTTAATGGAGTGTTCTCTAGTTTCTCTGGCTTCTGCCAAGTCATTGAATACTTGCATTTTGTTTTTCTAGGCTTTGTTTTTTATTCATATATACATGCCCATATATGTGTTATATTTATATTGCCTATAAATGCTGCCTTGTTTGTTAGAAAAATATAACCTGGCGGGAATTTATTTACACTGTCTCGTTTTACTGGGATGACAAACGGGTAAGAATGAAGCTTGGTGCACCTGGTTTAACCACACAGCGGCCTTTCTGTCATTGACCGCTCCAGGACAGTAACCTTATTTTTCAAGTAGCTATCCCGCCAACATACATGGATCTAATTATCCTAAGCATTTTCCCGTTGACACAACATTTATATAGTTTTAACCACAACGCGTTTCTGTAGACAGAATCAAACGTTTTTTTTTAAATCTATAAATGCGCAATAAAGTATTTTTTTGTCGTTTCAAAATATTGCATCTGTTGTTGACCTACCTTTTCTAAATCCGAATTGAGCATCAGATATGATATTATTATTTTCGCACCATTTGTCAATCCGCGTATTCAAGATGCTTGTAAATAGTTTACTCATACAATTAATTAATGTAATTCCCCTGTAATTGTTAACAGAGTTTATATCGCCTTTTTTATGTAGAAGAATCATAAAACCCTTAGACCAGCTTTCCGGAAAGCAACCTGTATCGAAAATAATATTAAAAATATCAGTAATATGACCCGATAATATATCACAACTAGCAATGAAATATTCATTAAGCATAAAATCGCCCGAAACCGCCTTATTTTTATTTAACGCTTTTATTGCCGACTATTCCTCGGCTACGCTTATCCTTTTATCTAATTCTTCGAAAATTGGGTCATTATCATTGAACTCATGATTAGCATTAAAGTTCTCAGATTCTTCTGAAATAGATGTTTTTATATCTTTAAATAAATTTTAAAAATAGTTCTAAAAATCATCCACAGATATACTGGCATTTACGATTTTTCGTTTCGAAAAACGTCTCCAAAATTCTCTAGGCTTTGAACGTCGCATATTTTCAAACTCTTTCGCTTGCTTAAATTTAAACGCGTGTCGTTTCTTTTTAATTAATCTCTTATAAGCTTGTTTTAGATTAGCAAGCGATGTTCTATTTTCATTTGACTTTAATCTGTTAAACTCATTCAATGAATTTCTATAAAGTTGTTTAGACTGGTAGCATTCTTCATCGAATCAATTTTTCGTGTCACTATTTTTAATTTGAAACCCCGACGAAGTGATTTTGAAGTGCTTCATAAAAAGTGGGTCAGCGACTTCACGCATTGTACACGTAAATTGCGATACAAGGTTATCTACACTATTCGTGCTATCTGAATTAAAATTATCGAACAATGCATTAAAACATGATGTGCAATTTACCAATAATACCCCGTCGAAACTGTTCCCTATGCAATTCGTCCCATTTTATAGACTCAGTTTCGTATGAATGTTTATCATTCCCGTCGTGCGTTTTGCCAGCAAGAGTGAACGATAACGGTGCATGGTCACTAAATTCATTAAATGCATGTATACAAAAATCGCTCACACACGGAAAATCGCGTTCTTTTAACAAAGGATAATCAATTACGCTGCTTCCATGCCTATTGACGCACGTTATACATCCCACACCACAATCTGACTCTAATCTACCATTGGCCAATCGAAAAGAAGTAGCTTTACACAAGTCCAATAACCTGTTTGTTACCTTGTGGATTCGCACATGTATCTTGTGAGCCCCGCTTTAGGGGTTTATCTGGTATATAATCAGAGTAATCAATATCGTTAATTACACTATCACATTATTATATGTAAACGTATTTTAAAAATGGCATCTTAGAGTAATTGTCCCGCTCTGCGAAATTGTAAATGGGTGTGTATCGGCATTTCTCGCGCAGTATAGCATCTAAAAGTTGATACAGCTAAAAATCACGAACCTTAAAGGGGAATTGAAATTTGAATAATGTAAAATTGTCATAATCTTCCAAATTATATGTTTAAAAAAAATCCAAAATGGCGGACATTTCATTTGTTTTAACTTGCTGAAAGGTAATGTCATGCGTTGCTACATTAAATATACTATATGATAGATAGGAAAAAACCCAAGGTTGCTTATCTACTGTTATAAAAGTTCATAAGAAAAACGAAGTCCTTGATTAATTATATTTCTTACTTCTACCATGTTGTCTCAGTATCTAATATAATCAATGATCAACGATCACCTACAGTCATCATCCTAGAGGCTGAAGTCCATGCATTGATGTCTGTGCATTGAACGAGTAATTCAAAATATATTTTAAGGATATATATGATTCGGACCTCTAGAAAACAAAGGCAAAATACGTTTATCTATAAGATCATAATTACCTGTAATAACTAAACTTGGCAATATGTCTAGCTTTTATTTAATTGTTTAGCAGCATCATTATCATACATTACTTATTCCACAGGTGCTATGGAAGTGACATTATTAAAACTATTACCTAAATAACAAAAGTGTTTGTACCATGTTGTTGTTTGATTTTGATGTTGATGTGGGGTTGTTTTTTGTTTTTATTTTTGTTTTGTTTTTGTTTTGTTGTGTTTTTGTTTGTTTTTCTCTGATTTTGTACATTATTTATAGAAAGTAATATTTTTGAAGAAATACGATTCTGCGAAAAAAGAATAAAAGACAATTAATTTTTATTAGTTCTTGTACTATATCAAATCATTAATTATTCGGTCTTTATCACACACCATGGCTTCTGGGAGTGCAATAAAGCCATGACTTATTTCTCGTAATACACTAGTGTATTACAAATGCAAATGAGGACCGAATCACTGTGTTTGTATACAATAAAACATTTAATCCCAATTGTTTGCATAGTATATCATACGATCCGTTCAGACACCTTAACTATTTATCATTATTTCAACTCTTACTTCACAAAATGCATGTTAGTCACGTTTAATTTGGTTTAAGGTGTCGCATTATTTGTAGGGCGCGAACGCATTTACAGCCGCGTAACGTAGCGATGTCATGTAAACAACAAAACGACGTCATGATTTCTCTTACAAATTGCCTCCGTTTAGATATATAAGGCAAATTGACAACATTAAAGAGAAACTATCACGTCGTAGGTGTGTTATGTGATGAACAGAATCTTATATTCGTGACTGTGTATTATTGAAGCTTTGGATAAAAAGATAGGATACTCGGCAGAGCTTCGTATCCTATCATAGTATCTTACTCGTTTATTAAAATCAATAATAACAGTCACTCATGTAAGATCCTCTATGCAATGTTATTGTTTAACATGAACTTAGCATCATGTTTGTCCGTTAAATACCATTCTGTGAAACGTGAATAAGGGCCAATTAGTATTAGTTAGTTATTTTATATCCACTCATTAAATGTGGTCTGTAAGGTAATTGTGCAACTGTGGCATTACGTTTGTATACACACAGCTGCACCTAAATACAGCTTAACTTATTTTTTTACAATGCAACTGAACACGCATTTCAATCTCAGATATAATTATCTGCTGGAGAAAAAAATCCCATGTGAGTATCCCATATAGTATGGATAAAACACTTTCATACATTATTCGTTTCTTAAAACACATTGAATTTATTTTGTATTGTATCAACGTTATTGTAGTATTTACATATAAATATTACAGAACAAGTAAGTATAAAAGTCAAATAACAGAAAATGTAGCATTCACAGAACACAATCAACCCCCAACACACGCATACAAAAGAGCAAAAATTAGAAATAAAGTTTGTAAAACACCAAAAGCATAAAGAGTTGACAAAAGGGGAACCGCCTTGGAAGGGTCGGTAGCACTAATTCGTATACTCCAGTTCATTCTACTGAGGATGATGTTGTTTTCACACATATCACTCGGTGCACTACTTTCAAGGCTGGGGTAGACGAAAAGTAAAGCAAACTGCAAACTATGTACTGGATTCCTAAATTACATAAAAGTCCGTGTAAGGCCCGCTTTATTCCGAATTCAAGTGCCTGCACCACCACAAACATCTCCGAGCTTGTCACTTCTTCTCTTACTGCCGTTAAAAATCACGTTAAACATTATTGTTATGAAACTCTGGGATAAATTTGTTTTAGTCTAAAAAAGATTCAGGAGACGTTCTTAATAAAATTTGCAATAAACGTCGAGTTTCATGTATTAGCACTTATGACTTCTCAACATTATATAAAACCTTACCACTTCACCTTATCAAAGAAAAGTGTATTGCTCTTATTCCAAAAAAAATCGCTAGGGAAAATACTACATTTTTGGCCTGTAATACTATTAAAACGTTTTTTACTAACGGCTGTTTAGACAATTACACTATGTGGACTTGCCAAGAAGTTTGTGAAGCACTGATCTTCCTATTAGATAATATTTTCGTCAGGTATGAAACGACAGTTTATAGACAAGTTGTTGGTATCCTTATGGGTACGAACTGTGCACCACTTGTCGCAGATTTGTGTTTATATTGCTATGAAAGAGATTGAGGGTTTCGCCAGATACCCAGGAAGATGTTATTGAGACCTTTAATGACACCTCTCGGTATCTGG
>JAWPHD010009436.1:0-103902 GCA_037043455.1 Cyrtodaria siliqua | reverse complement strand
CGATAACACTGTCCTGAGGGGCCATATCAACAGCTATCGATAACACTATCCTCAGGGGCTATATCAACAGCTATCGATAACACTGTCCTTAAGGGTCATATCAACAGTTATCGATAACACTGTCCTCAGGGGCAATATCAACAGCTATCGATAACCCTGTCCTAAGGGGCAATATCAACAGCTATCGATAACACTGTCCTCAGGGGCCATATCAACAGCTATCGATACCACTGTCCTCAGGGGCCATATCAACAGCTATCGATAACACTGTCCTCAGGGTCAATATCAACAGCTATCGATAACACTGTCCTCAGGGGCAATATCAACAGCTATCGATAACACTGTCCTAAGGGGCAATATCAACAGCTATCGATAACACTGTCCTCAGGGGCTATATCAACAGCTATCGATAACACTGTCCTCAGGGGCCATATCAACAGCTATCGAGCACACTGTCCTCAGGGTCAATATCAACAGCTATCGATAACACTGTCCTCAGGGGCTATATCAACAGCTATCGATAACACTGTCCTCGGGGTCAATATCAACAGCTATCGATAACACTGTCCTCAGGGGCTATATCAACAGCTATCGATAACACTGTCCTCAGGGGCAATATCAACAGCTATCGATAACACTGTCCTCATGGGCTATATTAACAGCTATCGAAATCACTGTCCTAAGGGGCCATATCAACAGCTATGATTATTACTGTCCTCAAGATCAACAGCCTGCGTTAGTATGGTCCTCAGTTGCAATATCAACAGCAACCGTTAGTACTGTCCTGAAGTGCAATACCAACAACTAACGTAAGTACTGTCCTCAGTGGCAATATCAACAGTTAGCGTTAGTACTGTCCTAAGGTGCTTTATCAACAGCCTGCGTTAGTATGGTGCGCAGTGTCAATATCAACAGCCAGTGTGAGTAATGTCCTCAGGGGCACTATCAAACGCTAGCGTTCGAACTATCCTTAGGAGCAGTATCAATAGCTAGTCAGTAACATGCACAGGTATCAACAGCTAGCATATGTACTGTCCATATCGAAACAAACAGCTAGTGTTTTTAACATCCACATGTGCACTATCATCAGCCTTTGTTTTAACCACCATAGAGATACTATCAACAGCCAGCGTTAGGCAACATCAATGGGTAACATTAGTACTGTCCTCACATCCAGCGTTAGTACTGCCGTCATTGGCAATATCAACAGCCAGCGTTAATACTCGCCCCAGGGGCAATATCAGTACAGTGAGCGTTAGTAGTGTCCTAAGGGGAATATTGACATCTAGCGTTAGTATTTGCCTCATTGACAATATCAACAGCCAGAGTTAGTACTGTCCTCATGGACACCCTTAACAGCCAGCGTTAATAATGTCCTCAGGGGAAGTATAAACAGCCAGTGTTAATACTGTTCTTAGGGGCAATATCGACTGCCAGCGTTAGTAATGTCCTAAGGGGCAACATCAATATCCAGTGTGAGTAATGTCCACAGGGTCAAAATCAACAGCTAGCTACTACTGTTCTAAGGGGCAATATCAGCGGCTAGGTGTAGGACTATCCTAAGGGGCAATATCAACAGCTGACGTTAGTACTGTCCTTAGGGGCAATATCAACAGCTAGCGTTAGTACCATCTTAAGGGGCAATATCAACAGCTGCCGTTAGTACTGTCCTCAGGGGCCATATCAACATCTAAGTTTAGTACTGTCCTCAGGGGCAATATCAACAGCTAGGTTTAGTACTGTCCTCAGGGGCAATATCAGCAGCTAGCGATAGTACTTTCCTAAGGGTCAATATCAACAGCTGGTGTTAGTACTGTCCTCAGGGGCCATATCAACAGCTAGGTTTAGTACTGTCCTCAGGGGCAATATCAACAGCTAGCGTTAGTACTATCTTAAGGGGCAATATCAGCAGCTGGTGTTAGTACTATCCTCAGGGGTCATATCAACAGCTAGAATTAGTACTGTTCTCAATATCAACAGTCTGCGTTAGTATGATCCTCAGTGGCAATATCAACAGCAAGCGTTAGTACTGTCCTGAAGTGATATACCAACAACTAACGTAAGTACTGTCCTCAGTGGCAATATCAACAGCTAGCGTTAGTACTCTCGTAAGGTGCATTATCAACAGCCTGCGTTAGTATGGTGCTCAGTGGCAATATCAACAGCCAGTGTTAGTAATGTTTTGAAGTGCAATACCAGCAACTACTGTCCTCAGTGGCAATATCAACAGCTAGTGTTAGTACTGTCCTAAGGTGCATTATCAACAGCTAGCGTTAATAATGTCCTCAGGGGCACTATCACACGCTAGTGTTCGAACTATCCTCAGGTGCAATATCAACAGCTAGTCAGTAAAATGCAGAGGTATCAACAGCTTGCATGTGTACTGTCCATATGGAAACAAACAGCTAGTGTCTTTAACATCCACATGTGCACTATCATCAGCCTTTGTTTTAACCACCATAGAGATACTATGATGAGCGGTAGTACTGTCCTCAGAGGCAACATCAACGGGTAACATTAGTACTGTCCTCAAATACAATATCAACAGCTAGTGGTAGTACTGTCCTCCGAGGCAATATCAACAGCCAGCGTTAGTACTGCCGTCATTGGCAATATCAACAGCCAGCGTTAATACTGGCCCCAGGGGCAATATCAATACAGTGAGCGTTATTATTGTTCTAAGGGGAGTATCGACATCTAGCGTTAGTACTGCCTTCAGGGGCAATCTCAGGTAATACCGCTTAAGCCGGTGCTAGGGGGCGTGATAAGTGTTGCTTCTTCCATTACTTCTCATGAACAGACTCAATAAAACCGAGACTGCTGCTTTATTCTCTTAATTGTGTTAGTTGCTCTCAAAGGATCACCTTTATCAGTACTTATCAATATATATCGTTAGTATTTGCCTCATTGGCAATATCAACAGCCAGAGTTAGTACTGTCCTCATGGACACTGTTAACAGCCAGCGTTATTAATGTCCTCAGGGGAAGTATAAACAGCCAGAGTTAGTATTGTTCTTAGGGGCAATATCAACAGCCACCGTTAGTACTGTCCTAAGGGGCAACATCAATATCCAGTGTGAGTAATGTCCACAGGGTCAAAATCAACAGCTATCGTTAGTACTGTTCTCAGGGGCAATATCAACAGCTGACGTTAGTACTGTTCAAAGGGGCAACATCAACAGCCAGCGTTAGTACTGTCCTTAATGGGCAATATCCACAGCCAGCGTAAGTAATGTCCTCAGGGACAATATCAACAGCCCGCGTTAGTATTGTCCTCAGTGTCAAAATCAATAGCCAGAGCTAGTAATGTGCTCATGAGCAATATCAACAGGTAGCGTTAAGACTGTCATAATGGGCTATATCCACAGATAGCGTTAGTACTGTCCCCAGGGTCAATATCAACAGCTAGCGTTAGTTTTGTCCTCATGGAAAATATCAACAGCTAGCTTTAACACTGTCCTCATTGGCAATATCAATAGCCACTTATATTACTGCCCTAAAGGGAAATATCAACAGGTAGCGTTTATACTGTCTTCTTGGCCAATGTCAGCATATAGCGTTAGTACCGCTTTCCAGAGGCAATATCAACTGCTACCGTAAGTACCGTCCTCAGAGGCAATATCAGCAGCTAGCGTTAGTACTGTCCTCAAAGGCAATATCAACTGCCTGCGTTGGTATTGTCCTCAAGGGCAATATCAACAGCCAGCGTTTGTATTGTCCTAAGTGTAATACCAACAGTTATGGTTAGTAATGTCCTCGGGGGCGTTATCAAGAGCTAGCTGTAGAACTACAATATCAACAGCTATTGTCTTTAACATCCACATGAACAATATCAACAGCCAGCGTCTTATAGGGATACTATCAACAGCTACAGTTAGTACCGCCCACAAGTCAATATCAACAGGTAGCGTTAGTCCTGTCCTCAGGGGCAATGTCAACAGCTAGCGTTAGTACTGTCCTCAGAGGCAATATCAACAGGTAGCGTTAGTCCTGTCCTCAGAGGCAATATCAACAGCTAGCGTTAGTACTGTCCTCAGAGGCAATATCAACAGGTAGCGTTAGTCCTGTCCTCATGGGCAATGTCAACAGCTAGCGTTAGTACTGTCCTCAGAGGCAATATCAACAGCTAGCGTTAGTACTGTCCTCAGGGGCAATATCGCCGGCTAGCGTTAGTGCTGTTCTAAAACGAATACAGTCAGTACTACTAAACTCTACGAAAATATCACCTACTGGCTTCCATGGCTTTTGTACTTTCCTCAAGGACAATTTCAAGAATTAGCGTCACTAAAGTCTTGAAGGACAAAATAAATTGCTTAGGTCACTTTCTTGAAAGACCAAAGGGACAATATAGTCATATCCTTAAACGGTTTCTCACCATTGTGTATGCATACCTGTCTTTTCGTTTACCCTACCTGTTTGCAAGCAATGTTTTTTCCCCAAGTGAGTTCGTTTCCGAGGAAGGCTTTGCTGGCATGTTGTCACTGATTAACACAGAAAATTACATCAAAATGTGTAAGGAGCATACTTATATAGGGTGTGGCCCTTCCTGTACATAGGCCTGGTCAGCGGCTTAACATCCCCTTCGAAGGATGGCAGTTTCACAGTACATGTACCTTGCCCGAATAGTGAACGGTCATTCATCAAAAGCGGCTGTCATGATAATCAGAAATGAATGTGTGTAGTTTAAAAAAAGAACAGTGGCTAGCACCTCTCCCCATAACCTGAGACGGGTTGACAGAGTATATTCCCCGCACCTCGTCTTGTTTCGTACTTGGAAACTCAACCTACTCACATATCTGACGTTTGCCTGTTAATGTTGTCGATTTGTGTTAGCTGTGTTCGGGTTTAAGTTTCAAAACACAGAATACGTGTCAGCGCGAGATATGTCGAAATGTAAAAATTCCAGAGATATTCACCTGAAAAACATTAACTAGTCGTACGAAAATGTCTAGATCGATGAGGTATTCTTCTCGTTGGTGAGTTTTATGCATGCACGCTTGGTTGTTAACGTTTAATCTATTGCTGTATGGCGGCTGTTTATGCATGCATTGCTTGATCTCTTCATGAACCTGTCTTGATATGGTCGACCCTGATACCTACTTATTCTAAAAGGGCATCACAGTAACTCTGTTGTACGTATGCACCATAAGAGCTACTATTCTCGCTGCTAGAATATACCAAAAGTATTAATCATGTCACATTGTACTAAGACATCATGTTCTTGCATATAAAGCTACTGGTACTTTATAATGACAGAAAAAATGTGTGGTATTTAAACTAAAGGATGTTTTTATTTTTAGAAATGGTCTGCTTCAATGTAATAAGGCTCTTTTAAATCGTGTGTCAGTACAGTCCTCAGCGAAACAATAAACGTATACAGTCAATACTAATCTTTGTGAAAATATCACCTGCCAGCTTCTCTGGGTTCAGTACTGTCCTCAAGGACAATATCAATAGAGATAGCGCCAGTACAGTTCTGAGGGACATAATAAACTGATTAGGTGAATTGATTGATACGCGAAAGGGACGATATATTCATAAACTCTGATATGGTACCTTAAACGGTTTCTCACCAGTGAGTACGCACACTTGTCATTTCGCTTACTCTAACAATTGCAAGCAATGTTTTTTTCCGAGTGAGGGTTTTGGGCAAATGACCTTTCATTATTCGGGCAAGGTACTGTGAATCTTATGCCATCCTTCTAAGGAAATGTTAAGACGTAGACCAGTCCCATGTAGGAAGAGTCATGCCTTATATATGCTCATGACATATCTCTTTGAATTTCTGTGTTAATGAGGCAAAATGCCGTGGAGCTTTCCTCGGAAACGATGCTGCCATGATAATTAGACTAGACCGTGTGTAGTATCTATAATTAGGAACAGCGGGGACAGCACCTCTCCCCTAATCTGAAAGGGGTGGGTAGAGTATGTCCCTCCCCGCAACCCCCACAACACACACCCCACACGAACATTGTTCTTATATAATATGCAGATTCCCTATGCATTTGTATATGGTTTGATAAGGTAACACATAATATACCAATAGTATTCATCAATTCACATGTAATTAATAAATCGTGTTCTTGCAAATAAACCGACTGGTACATTATAGAAGGAAGAGGTGATAATTAAGCTAAAAGACAGTTTTGTTTTTTTAAAAATAGTAAGTGGTAATGTCTAGGCGATGTGAGAGATGTCTCTAACACCCTTTAAGTGTAATTATTTTAAACAGTAGGCGAATGTGTGTATTCATGCAGGATAAAATCCAAACAAGTCACATATATTAAGTTTTTATTTCGTTAAATGGTATAATATGGTATAATTTCTCCTGTATACTCAATGTATCGGCTAATAGTTCAGTTAATTCCTAGGCACTAGTAACTTCTACTTCTAATTAGAAAGTAGTAACTGCTTAGGAAATTTGAATTAAAAAAGAGCATACACATTCATATCCACGATTAATGCGTAATTGCGGCTGGTATAGCAGTTAATTAGCACTAGTAACTTCTACTTTGCTAAAATGAGTAACTAGGCATATTCGGAAAATTAAAGGACAATAGAAACATCTCTCACATCGCCTAATATCTTAATATATGTAGCTTATATGGCTTCTCTCCTGTATGCATACTCACATTCGACTACTGTTTAAAAAAGTTAATTGAATTGATTTGTGTTTTAAGGAGCAACAACACATGAACGTTTATATGACGCCTAACAGGAACGAACGCGCCAGGCTCATCCTCCATTTACATGAAGATAAAATAGGAAGACTGGGCCTAGAACCTTCTTACCTGCAAAACTGCAGAATTGCTGCAAATTCTATAATAGACACTCCATTAACGATGGAGCCACGTTTCCACGTTTGCATACGCGGTGTCATGATGGGCATGATAAAAAATGACAAAATGAATATGAATGTGTGTGTGGGGGTGGGGGTGGGGGTCTACCCCGCAACCTCACGGGGAACAAAAATGAAAGTTAACAGATGACAGAGACATCGCATTTTTCTTATCAGGATATCTCTCACATCACCTAGACATTATCACTTGCTATCATTTAACGAAATATAACAGAATGGCTTAATATATTTGATTTATATGGCTTCTCCCCTGTATGTATTCTCACATTCGCCTACTGTTTATTTCCTAAGCCGTTACTACTTCCTAATTATTTTATAAATAGGAACCTCACGGGGAACAAAATGAAAGTTAACAGATGACAGAGACATCGCATTTTTCTTATCAGGATATCTCTCACATCACCTAGACATTATCACTTGCTATCATTTAACGAAATATAACAGAATTGCTTAATATATTTGATTTATATGGCTTCTCCCCTGTATGTATTCTCACATTCGCCTACTGTTTATTTCCTAAGCCGTTACTACTTCCTAATTATTTTATAAATAGGAACCTCACGGGGAACAAAATGAAAGTTAAAAGATGACAGAGACATCGCATTTTTCTTATCAGGATATCTCTCACATCACCTAGACATTATCACTTGCTATCATTTAACGAAATATAACAGAATGGCTTAATATATTTGATTTATATGGCTTCTCCCCTGTATGTATTCTCACATTCGCCTACTGTTTATTTCCTAAGCCGTTACTACTTCCTAATTATTTTATAAATAGGAACCTCACGGGGAACAAAATGAAAGTTAACAGATGACAGAGACATCGCATTTTTCTTATCAGGATATCTCTCACATCACCTAGACATTATCACTTGCTATCATTTAACGAAATATAACAGAATGGCTTAATATATTTGATTTATATGTTTTCTCTCCTGTATGTATTCTCACATTCGCCTACTGTTTATTTCCTAAGCCGTTACTACTTCCTAATTATTTTATAAATAGGAGGCGAATGTGATTATTCATATAATGCGTCAAAACTTAATATGCAATATGTGACTTGTACGCATTATGTGACAAAAATAGTTGTTGTTTTGTGCTTTGTGCTTTTTGTTGTTGTTGCTGTTGAGTGTTGTTTGTGTTTTTTTGGGGGGAGGGGGCAGTGGTTGTGTATTGGCTGTAAATAGTGTTTTTTAAAGTTGCGCATCACCCCTTAACTTGAGTGCGTGCGTGAGTGCGTGTGTTTTGGTTATAACTTGTTTTTTTTTTAACTTGCGCTCCACCCCCAATGTCAAATCCTTTATCCGCCCCTGAGGAGGGTGCATGCTCCCCAGATGTTTTCTAAAGTAAGAAGACTTTATTTTATGGATTTATGCAAACTGGATCCGCCCATGCCCCCACCCCACTGCCTAACTAACAACCAAAGAACAATCAAAGTACATACGTTTCAGATTTTAGGTAGGGGTGCTCCCGGTGCCCGCACTGGACCCGCCCCTAGACCCATCCCACTACCACCTGTACACCCCAACCAACAAAAGCTTACTATATGCATATAATTATTACTTTTCAGATTTTAGCCTGGTGCACCCATACCCCCCGGATCCGCCCTTGCCCTCCCCGACCCACGACCCACTTCTCACCCAATATATTTATTTGCCTCGGTGTCAGTTTATGTCTGGTTACGGCACTGTGCGTGAAAGTTATTGCGTGAACGTTATGCATAGCATCATGAGAGATGTATACTCCGCTTTTTGTGAATTAGAGAATGTGTGCTAGGAATCGAAGACATTCCATGCCGATATATTATATCCACCTTAGAACACGACATCCCAGACCATATCAGGACCCGCTTTGCAATCAATTGTAACTAGAAGAACGGTATTGAAACAAAGGTTGAAGGAACGCGTTTGGACCTAAAAAAATCTTTAAAAACAAAAAGATCTTTAAAAAATCAAAAAATCTGATTGTTTGTTTTTGTCTAGACTTGTATACAAATATCAAAACATATCAAATAATTGCAAAACTGTACACCAAAATTCCTACCCCATGTAAGAGACTGTAGTAGACATGTACAACAGCAGAGCACAACATCAGAGCATATCAATAAATGAAAAACTGTACACCAGAAACAATCCTACCCCATGTAAGAGAGCATAGTGAAAAACAATGCGACGCCGTGTAAGAGACCATAGTCAAAAACAAGCATACACCATGTAAGAGACCATAGTCAAAAGCAATCATACCCCATGTAAGAGACCACTATGGGGTAGGAATTTTGGGTAGGATTGTTTTTGGTGTACGTTTTTTTTTTTTTTTTAAATATGTTTTGATGTGTGTATACATGTCTATTCTATACAGAAATATAATATAATAAAACAAGTTTTTTTTCTGATTTGTTTTTCTTTTTTTGTTGTCTTCTTTATGTTTATTTCCTTCAACCTGTCTATTGAAAATAACAATTTCTTCCAGTCATATTGTTGTGGTGGATGAGTGGTTAGCATACTTGGTCATACTTGCCTCTCGTCCCAGACGTCACAGGTTCGATTTCCTCTGGTAAGCATACTATGAAAGTATGCCATCCTCAGAAGGAGGTGTGTGTAAAGTCATAGGTCCGTGTGTAGGGAGAGCTATACACGTGGTAATCGGTTATTCGTCAACAGAATTGCACATAATAAATGAAATTGCGTGTAGATAGTGGCAAAATATAAGAAACATACACATCTAATCTATTTTATAACTCTAACACAATAGCATGTGTTTTTTCAATATCGACGTGTGCTTCAACTAAACGATTACAATACAAAACTTCCTCCCCTTAATCTGTTATAAATGGCGTTTTCACAATAGAAACGCAGTATATACGTGTTGCGTCCCTTTTGTTGTGAAACGCCATTTAGGGGCATAATTGACAGCTGGAGCTTCGTCGGGACAATATTGACAGGAGGGGCTTCAACAACAGCGAATGATTTGAACCCCTCTCCGGATCCTTATCACAGGCAAAATATGGCAAATAGCAATTGGCAATTAGCAAATAGCAAATGGCAATTGGCAATAGCAAATGGCAAATGGCAAATAGCAAATGCAATTTGCTATATCCTATTACTAATGAATTATTATCACAGGAAATCGAAAGTATATACATATACACACGTTTTATATACAATAGTTTTATTTGAAACACGCTGATAAAATGAATCTTACGATATAAAAGATAAAGCGACATGAAAAGCCAATTTCACAAATATCATATCAAAATTTCTTTAATTATAAATATTTCTTTCAAAAGTCACAATTTGCAAATAGCAAATGGCAACTGGCAATTGACAAATAGCAAATGGCAATTAGCATGTCCCAACCTGCATTCCATACGAAATGGGTCTTACTAATGTTTTAGGTTTTCGGCTATGATCGAGCGAGTGCGGGGCCATTTTTAAACACGTGTGCAGGTGATTAAAGGGACTCAAGGCGATCTTGAAGTATTTATCAAGCATTAAAATAAGCCTCTCGATTTATTAATCCAGTATCGTTTTGACTTTAAATCTGCTTGAATATATTCAAATATAACTTTGTGTTTTATTTAAGTAGTTTAAATCCAGTTGATTTTGCATGGTAATATTCTTGTCATATTAACATCCATAAACGCTTTATACTGTTCAGATAAAGTTTGTGTAGTAAAACTTTTAAAGGACCATAACTCTGCCAAAATCCATTCAAGCGGAACATAGTGATGATATGCACCACTAGTATTGATGTTGTTATTTTTTAACCCAGTGGTTATATCTATATATACAAACATGAACACCTCTTTCAATAGTTTAATGAAAATGAAACTGGACAACAATATTTCTTGTGTGGAGCTTTTTGATTACTTGTTGGTGTTCGTGATTGGAATAACTCAACAATTACTAATGGGTCTGCAATACGACTTCACACAATGATAGACAGCAATGACAGGAAGTCAAGAGCATATGAGCCATAACTGTATCTTCATTCGAGATAGAGTTATTGCCCTTTGTAATTTTAGAGTTCTAATTCAACAGTCACTAATACGACTGCAAACCAACTTCAAACATCATAGAGAGCAATGACAACATGTTTGTTAGCACATTGACCCGAACTAGGTGCACAATACCAGCTACTTTTGCTAGCACATTGACATGAACTGGATGCGAAATACCAG
The DNA here is from genome assembly GCA_037043455.1 of Cyrtodaria siliqua. Lineage (NCBI taxonomy): Eukaryota > Metazoa > Mollusca > Bivalvia > Adapedonta > Hiatellidae > Cyrtodaria > Cyrtodaria siliqua. The sequence continues at coordinate 92,855 of JAWPHD010009436.1, read as the reverse complement.
CTGCGTTTGTTAGCACAAAGACACGAACTAGATGCGAAATACCAGCTGCGTTTGTTAGCACATTGACACGAACTAGATGCGAAATACCAGCTACGTTTGTTAGCACAAAGACACGAACTAGATGCGAAATACCAGCTGCGTTTGTTAGCACATTGACACGAACTAGATGCGAAATACCAGCTACGTTTGTTAGCACAAAGACACGAACTAGATGCGAAATACCAGCTGCGTTTGTTAGCACATTGACACGAACTAGATGCGAAATACCAGCTACGTTTGTTAGCACAAAGACACGAACTAGATGCGAAATACCAGCTACGTTTGTTAGCACATTGATGGGTATTTTCAATCCAAAATCTGCTGCATGAACAATTTGAAAAATATTTATTTTTAGAATTTTTATCCAAAAATGGTTTGAAATTGTTGGATATTAGTAAACTAAAACACCCTGAAAGTTTCATAGCAAAATATGAAAGATTACTGAAGTTATTTGAAATTTCTTAATTTTCTGCTATTCCACATACAAGGAATTTGTAGCCTATAGGAAAAGTCCCATCAAAAAATCATTTTGGCTGTAAAATATTTATTTCTGAACCGATTTTCAAAATTAAAGTAGTTTTAGTTACCACTAAAAATTTCAGTTCTAATGATTTATAACTGATGTGCGTATTATTTAAATTACTCAAGTTACTGCATAAAAACCTTTGGCTGAAACAAGCGCCCCAAACAATAGTGTTCGTGTTTGGATAGAAAAACGAATGGGCCGACTGCGAAAATTCAACTAGCAACTCTAGCTGTCCGCGATCCGAACACACAGTTAAACTTTAAACAGCATTCACAAAAGAATCTGACATACATGGATAGAAATGAAAGAAGATAATTTTCACAGGAAAAATGCTATGACATGTGCCACATATGTGTTACTTTCTTATTATTTGCATGTTTTTTTTTTCATATATTAATCATGTTATTTACATATGAGCCACATATGTAAATGATACATATGTGTCACATAGGTACCACATACATTTTCATGTTGAAATAATACACCTGTGCCACATATGAAATGTATACATATGAAAGTATTATATAGAGATTATTTAACTGCTGGGATCGATTATAGGGAAATCCTTCACGAGATGGTAGACGTGTGGTTCTTTTCGAACGAGCGTATGAGAGTGAGTGAAAAAACTAAACACGTATTCCATCGAGTGAAGGATTTCTTTATAATCGAACACAGCAGTTAAATAATCTGTTTATTACATTTTAAATCAGTTTGTGCTTAATTTTAACCGAAATTATTCGCTTTATTTAACGTTATCGGCGGATGACGTCGACGTCAGCACCACGTTATTGACGTCATAACTCAGCGTCATAGTTAGTTATTTTTGTGTTCGGAGTTAGTTAATAATATTTAGCGATTATATACTGAAAAATCCAAATCTTTCACCGATCAAAATGTAATAAACATAAAATACATACAGTATTTATATATATAAAAAAAAAGAGCAGAATATTGTAGAAAATGGTTTAACAACCTACATGTATTTAAGTTTTAATATTATTCAGTAAAAAATATTTTCATATGTATTACATATGTGTTACTTTCATATGAAATGCAAATGTGAAAGATATATGTGGCACATATGTAAAACTTATGAATTTCATGTCTAGATATTTTTCCTGTGTACCTACCCATCTGAAAAATCTGGGATCGGGTTTGGGCAAACTAAGATATTTTTAAGTGTAGCCCTGCAATCAAATGATTGGAGGGGGAATATATAGACATACTACGTGTTTTTTGTTACACAACAAATGAGTTCAATATGCTTGATGTGCTTCTAGTTGCAGAAGTTGTCAGCAGCACGGAACCACCACCATGTACGTGTCGGGGAATCAGGAGGAGGCCAGTGTGTGGAGTAAATAACATCAACTATCCGAATCGATGCGCTTTGCGGTGTGCGTAAGTAGACACTCTAATTACCTCTACGAGATATTGTGCTCATTCACCTATCAATCGTGTGAGTGTGTGTGCGTGTGAGTGTGCGCGCGCGTGCGTGCGTGCGTGTGTTAGGGGCGGGGGCGGGCATACTCATGTGAATTGGACAACACAAATCGACTGTCTAATATCCCTAGCAATCTCTACCCAGAGTTGTCGTTCCTTGCATAGACATACACAATGTCAATGTAATGGCCTCTGGGAGAGAAAAACGTGTATGTTTTATGTATATGTATGGAAAGCCTCGACTGCCTTCTGTTGGCCTTTTGCATTTTGTGCAGTACGCTTTGTTAGTCGTCTTGTGCATTTTCTAAGTTGTTATGTGCTTTTCTAAGTTGTGATGTGAATTTCGTAAGTTGTTATGTGCATTTTCTAAATTGTCTTGTGCAAACTGGAAGTCGTACGTTGTGTGCATTTTCTAAGTTATGTACATTTTCTAAGTTGTCATGTGCATTTCGTAAGTTGTTATGTGCATTTTCTAAGCAACTTACTAAATGCAAAAGGCCAACAGAAGGCATCCGAGGCTTTCCATACATATGGGTCTACCAATATACTCTATATCCAATATCCCCATGTTGGTACCGGGTTATCACCCCGGTTTCATCATTGATGTCTTATCCACGGGGTATGCACGATGTAGTTTTATTGAACAACATACCAACAATTTAAACACCGTTAACTTATGCTATTTAAACACCGATAACTTATGCTTATTATGAAACAAACACATTTTAACCTGTTTTGTTTTACAGAAGGGTTGCAAAAGCGTATGATGGCGACTGTGTCCAATCGAGTACGCTTGGCCCACAATCGAGTACGCTTGGCCCACAATCGAGTACGCTTGGTCCACAATCGAGTACGCTTGGCCCACAATCGAGTACGCTTGACCCACAATCGAGTACGATTGGCCCACAATCGAGTACGATTGGCCCACAATCGAGTACGCTTGGCCCACAATCGAGTACGATTGGCCCACAATCGAGTACGCTTGGCCCACAATCGAGTACGCTTGGCCCAATAGAGTGAATATGATGTTAACCGACACCGGCCTATTAGCTGTTTCCTTAGATTTCTGCCAGTCTTATTCTACATTTAAATGCAGTTTGAATGAGTTTATATTACTTTGTTTAATTATTATAACACTATATGAATTCTCGCCCCCGAGAAGACTTGAATCAGCACTGTCAATTTGTCACTTCTAGATTCCAGAAATTGTCGATTCAGAACGCGTATGGACTTATATATATGAATGAGCTTTTAGTGTTGTTGTTTTTTACATTTTAAAATCAATGAGCATGGAACAGACTTCTTTTATTGCTTCATGTTTATGTACGTGTATACTTAAAGGGTCACAGGGCAATCTTGACGTTTTTATCAAACATCATCTCGATTTATTTATCCAGTATGATTCTGACTTCAAACAGAACAGAACATATTCTTTATTTATGACTTAAACAAATGTTTCTCGTCATATAAATACATATTACATCTGTTAAACCTACTTAATTGCTCATATTTAAATAAAAGTATGAGTTTTCAGTTTTCTTCGTTATTCTACCATATGTTTACAAATATTTTTGGTGCAATATAATCAACAGTAAGATGCAAAAACAATTAGTTATGTAGGAAAAATGACCAGATGCCGTGAGTTTTACACAATTCAAGATTGCCTTGAGTACCTTTAAATCTGATCTGCTTATTAGGGTTATATATGCCTATACATGTGTGTATAGTTAGTTTGTAGACACGGAGGTTATAAATAATAATAATAATAATAACAACACGCCTATTGTTCTTATAACATAAACACTTTTGGTATATTGATTTTTTGGAAACCTAAGTATGCAGTGAAACATAATAATTACCCTGTTCGTTTATAAGGAGGTAGGGGCAACCCCTTATGGTCGTCTTGTTGACGTCTGGTTAATTAGAAACAAATATAATGGATTTATCTATAAAACGCTCCAATAAAAGGCAACATGTTACCATATTTCAACAGTCTGCCAGTGAATTGTGTGGTGTAGTTAAGGGTATTGACGTGTATTGAACTGATGTCTACGAACTTATTATACATCCTCTTTATAATATACGAACATTTTCTTTGGCCCTTAGTGTTAGTGGCTGGCTTACTTATCTCATGTTCATTGACTTATTTCTGTTAAGGTTATTAAACAGAGCTATTTGATGTACAGTGTTTGGTGTTTGTTATTAATACCCTTTTATGAACCAGTCTCGCCAATCCACACACATGGCGGTGGCTCAGCATCCCCCTAGTCTCGTCCATCCACAGATAAGAGGGTGACTCAGCACCCCCATGCTCCACTCATCCATACACATGACGGTAGCGCAGCATGCCCCACATAAACGACAATAGCGCAAAATATGACACTAAAATGTCGATAATGACAAGACAAAACTATTTAGAGATTCAGTTAACTGTATAGTTAACTGTATTTATACATGATCGCCTCTCACCGCTTCGGGTTCGAATACCACTGGGAACTCGACTTGTAAGTGAGGAAGTGTCGGTTCTTACGGATGGCGGGAGGTGTAAGTACTGGTTCTACCCAGAAAATGTGGGTGGTCTGCATCCACCACAAAAAAAATCGACCGTCATATATAACCTGACATGTGTTGAAAATGACGTAAAACACCAAACAAAGAAACGACATTGATACATGTAACCAACACAATATACACAATACACTGGTCATAGAAAATATATCTACACATATGATGGCTAACTAGAATACTTTACTGACTGGTAGGCAGTCAAGTTTCAGCACACCAGACAAGCCAAACTAGTCATAAACCAAAATATGTATCACTAATCATTATTACGTATAGGATAGAGACTATGAAGAGTAATCTTTACCATTAAGAAATCGAAAGCGACCGACCGCGGTTTCTTAATGGTGAAGATATCTCTTCATAAACTCTATAAGGCTTAGTGTTTACGATAGGTTTTATCGATAGTCTCTATATAGGTCACACTCTAAACCATGAAGAGCGCTGGTAGTAAAATCTTCATGAATATAGGTGTAAATATTTGAAATTCTGTGTAATCTGATTGGTTTAAAAAGTAGAGTAAACACTGAACAAGAGTAATGTCATGCAGGCGCGTATCAGGCATACGAACGTACGCCAATGCGTACAATTCGTCAGCAAAAGTGAAAAAATAAAAGTTCAAATGCCATATTAACGCTGAAATATAGCTTGAGAACGCATAATTTGCCTCCTAATTTTCAAAATTTACTTGGGGGTGGCCACCCAAACCCCCACCGGCGGGAGGGGGAAACCCACACCCACACCTACCCCACACTCGCAGCGTCGCTGCTCGGTTCGCAACTACGCTTCTCATATCTTGCGTACATTTCAAAATGCTCCAGGTACGCCCCTGTCATGCAGTTAGGGGTGTGATAGCAGTGCCTTTACGAGTCAATATGAAAGGCTCTATAAATAGATGTATGAAACGCATATCCTACTTCCTGTTTAATTTGAAATATTGGGTGTCAATCCAAATACGAATACAACCTTCATAATTTGTTTCAGTTTCATATGTAATGTGCACATGTACTAAAGAAGGCCATATGATCAGTAAGATTGAACTATTTTTAACTGGAAAACTAGCCGTCGTCTAGCTTTATTGGTCTGGAAAACTAGCCGTCGTCTAGCTTTATTGATCTGGAAAACTACCCGTCGTCTAGCTTTATTGGTCTGGAAAACTACCTGTCGTCTAGCTTTATTGGTCTGGAAAACTACCCGTCGTCTAGCTTTTGTCCTATAAATCACGGACTGTATTTAATGCATAGGATTCTCTTGACAGCTCTTATACATTCTTGTTCTGTGGTCGAATTACACTTTATTTAGATTATATACACAACTGTTAGCACTATAACTCTGATTTAATAAATATTGATGATTTAGAATCAAAAACCAACCGAGTCGTCGTGTTTTCCAGGCAAAACATTTTCATAAACAATACTTAAACCGAAGCTTACATGCGGTTTATTTTACTTCCATATGAAACTGAAGCACAGTATGAGAGTTTTCATTTGTATTTGGATCGACATCCAGATCTTTAATTGAATGGGTTTTACGGCGCACCAACACGGGAAAGGTTATATGGCGCTTAACAGGAATAAACATCTAGGCTCATCCTCCATGTATCCATTTACATCAACTTCTAACCTGCAGAGTTGCTGCAAATTCTATAGTAGACACTCCATTGACGATCGAGCCACGTTTCCACGTTTGCATACGTGGTTGACATGATGAATGAATGAATGGTGCTTTACGGCACGTCGACACATAAATAGGTCATATTGTGCGCAAAAATTTATGAAAAATGAAGTATTAATTAAAAATTAATGTAAATATATAAAGATAAAACTATTAAAAAATAAGGGATGATAAGGTGTAATATAAACTATGTATGTAAATCAACAAATGCCCGTCAACGGGTATATAAACAAGTAAATATATATAAGAACACATTATAATGATTTATATAGTCTGATCTCTTTTAGGAAATCTAAAACAAGACTAAAATCTACAGTATCAAATAACTCTTTCATAGTATTAACATTGTAGTACCTTTGACGCATAGGATCAAAGTCTACACATTCCAATAAGATGTGTTTGACCGTTAACGGTGCAAAGCAGGGTATACATTCTGGTAATTGCTCACCTTGTAATAAATATGAATGAGCATAACGTGTATGCCCTATCCTGCACCGGGCTAGGACAACTTCCTCTCGACGAATGGGTCTACTAGAAGAACGCCATTCTCCGAGTAACGGTTTAATTGGATGGAGTTTATTGTTAACTGACAAATCCCAAGCGGCTTGCCAAGAGTTACGAATATATGTGTTAATACAACTTTTAAAATCAGTATAAGGTAATTTGGTATTAGTTATATGTAAATATAATGCTGCCTTAGCAGCACTATCAGCTCTATCATTACCACGTATTCCTACATGGCTTGGAAGCCAGCAGAAAATAATAACATTATCAATTACAAGAGAATTGTACTTTTCTAAAAGTTGAAGCACAACTGGGTTATCATGTTTCATATTACCCAGTGCTTGAAGAGATGAAAGGGAATCAGAAAATATTACAAAATGGTCATCATCAGACTCCTGAATATAATTTAAGGCAAGTTCAATTGCCTTAAGTTCAGCTGAAAAGATAGAGGCCTTGTCAGGCAGGCGGCTCTTTATGCTGTGTTTGTGAACAACAGCTGCTGCAGCTACCTTATTTCCATCTTTAGAGCCATCTGTGTAGATATGTTGAAAGTTACTGTATTTCGATTTAATTTCATTAAATTTGCTTTGAAAGACAGTAGGGTCTGTGCTGGATTTGTTATTATTATAAAGATCAAAAATAATTGTTGGTGTTTCCAAAGTCCACGGTGGAATTTGTGGTACTTTGTACTTGGCAATCAAATTTAGGTCGATTTCAGTGTCTCTTAATTTTGGTTTAATACGAAGACCAAATTGAAGAGCTAATTTGTCCCGTCTATGAGACAGTGATGGTTCATTGGCTTCAACATATAGACTTTCGGCTGGTGATGTACGAAAGGCACCTAAGGCGAGTCGTAATCCTTGATTATGTATAGGGTCGAGCATCATGATGAAGACCTTAAATGATAAAATGAACATGTCCCTTTAAGGGTCATACAACATGCTTGTTGGCAGCAACTCTTATTTTGATAACCATTAACCCGACTGTTCTTTCTTTGAATTAAGACCATTCCATTTATGTGACAAAGGGGTGTTTTGGTGAAAATGACTGATCAGCAGCCGTACATTGTAACTGATCAGCCTGTGAGTTACGCAAAGGCTATTATAGTCATGCTTAACGGGTTAAGGGTTAATACAAACACACATTGAGCATCTTCAAAAAAATGCTAACCTTGTTTTGTTCCAGCATCAAAACGCATCTATTATTTAGTATAATACTGCACTCACTGCTTGGTGTCATTTGTGAGAAACAACGGCTTTTAATTTCGATTTCACTTTTTTGGTAGGCGGGTTAACTGCAGGCATCTGGTGTCATAAGTGTGGCTGTGCACGCATCTAGTGTCATAAGTGTGGCTGTGCACGCATCTAGTGTACCTCAATAGTGTGGCTGTGCACGCATCTAGTGTACCTCAATAGTGTGGCTGTGCACGCATCTAGTGTACCTCAATAGTGTGGCTGTGCACGCATCTAGTGTACCTCGTGCACGCATCTAGTGTACCTCGTGCACGCATCTAGTGTACCTCAATAGTGTGGCTGTGCACGCATCTAGTGTACCTCAATAGTGTGGCTGTGCACGCATCTAGTGTACCTCAATAGTGTGGCTGTGCACGCATCTAGTGTACCTCAATAGTGTGGCTGTGCACGCATCTAGTGTACCTCAATAGTGTGGCTGTGCACGCATCTAGTGTACCTCGTGCACGCATCTAGTGTACCTCGTGCACGCATCTAGTGTACCTCAATAGTGTGGCTGTGCACGCATCTAGTGTACCTCAATAGTGTGGCTGTGCACGCATCTAGTGTACCTCAATAGTGTGGCTGTGCACGCATCTAGTGTACCTCGTGCACGCATCTAGTGTACCTCGTGCACGCATCTAGTGTACCTCAATAGTGTGGCTGTGCACGCATCTAGTGTACCTCAATAGTGTGGCTGTGCACGCATCTAGTGTACCTCGTGCACGCATCTAGTGTACCTCGTGCACGCATCTAGTGTACCTCAATAGTGTGGCTGTGCACGCATCTAGTGTACCTCAATAGTGTGGCTGTGCACGCATCTAGTGTACGTCAATAGTGTGGCTGTGCACGCATCTAGTGTACGTCAATAGTGTGGCTGTGCACGCATCTAGTGTACCTCAATAGTGTGGCTGTGCACGCATCTAGTGTACCTCAATAGAAAATGGCTATTCCGCTGTCTGAAAATACACTGACGATATATATTTTTTCTGCACGTATTTATCATTACCAACTTTCGAAGTAACGTTATTGTTGGTACTGTAACAACGGCCAACTAATGTAAATATAAGAAGTTTTGTTTGCGGTGTATGTTAATTCTCCAATGTTAATTAACTCAAAGACACACTCCAACATCAAAGTAAAACTTTTGTTTACAACTGATTCGCACATATTCTGGCAAATTTACCAAAAAGTGCTAACGCGCCTCATGGAATCTGCCAATCACTACCGGCGTTCAAAACTGCATAAACGTCAACATTTTTTGAATCATTTCTTGATTATATTTACATCATGTTCAATCACAATAGTACCAACAATAACTTACCTTGGGAGAATGATAACGAAAAAAAACTTGCAAGAGAAACAACTACCGTCAGTGTATTTAGAGAGTGACATAGACAGCTCCACCTGTGAAAGTGAGTGAAGTTTATCCGAAATTAAATGCTGTTGTTGTTTTTTTCAGCAAAAAAGTATTAAGTAAAAATACTGCAAATCTGTTTCACATTCAACATTTTCCTTTTATTACCCATGATGCAGCCCGGTGTCAGCCATGACATATTTTTGTATTCCTGAAACAAAGTTTGCAATCATGATCAGTTACTTTCCATTATGATGTGGTCATTTTCCACTATGCTATGGTCACTTTTCATTATGATGTGGTCACTTTCCATTATGATGTGGTCGCTTTCCATTATGATGTGGTCGCTTTCCATTATGATGTGGTCGCTTTCCATTATGATGTGCTTACCATTATGATGTGGTCACTTTTCATTATGATGTGGTCACTTTCCATTATGATGTGGTCGCTTTCCATGATGATGTGGTCGCTTTTCATTATGATGTGGTCGCTTTTCAGTATGAAAATAATAATAGAAAGTGACCACATCATAATGGAAAGTGACCACATCATAATGGAAAGTCACCACATCATAATGTAAAGTGACCACATCATAATGGAAAGTGACCACATCATAATGAAAAGCGACCACATCATAATGCAAAGTAACCACATCATAATATAAATTGACCACATCATAATGAAAAGTGACCACATCATAATGGAAAATGACCACATTATAATGGAAAGTGAACACATCATAATGACAAATGACCACATCATAATGGAAAGTGACACATCATAATGACAAATGACCACGTCATAATGCAAAGTAACCACATCATAATGAAAATCGACCACATCATAATGCAAAGTAACCACATCATAATGGAAAGTGACCACAACATAATGAAAATTAAGCGACCACATCATAATGAAAAGTGACCACATCATAATGAAAAGCGACCACATCATATAAATGCAAAGTAACCACATCACAAGGGAAAGCGACCACATCATAATGGAAAGTGACCACATCATAATGAAAAGCGACCACATCATAATGAAAAGCGACCACTTCATAATGGAAAGTGACCGCATCATAACGAAAAGTGACCACATCATAATGGAAAGCGACCACATCATAATGCAAAGTCACCACATCATAATGCAAAGTGACCACATCATAAAGAAAGCGACCACATCATAATGTAAAGTGAACACATCATAATGAAAAGCGACTACATCATAATGAAAACCGACCACATCATAATGGAAAGTGCACATCATAATGAAAAGTGATCACATCATAATGGAAAGCGACCACATCATAATGAAAAGCGACGACATCATAATGCAAAGTGACCACATCATAATGGAAAGTGACCACATCATAATGAAAGCGACCACATCATAATGTAAAGTGACCACATCATAATAGAAACTTACCACATCATAATGGAAAGTGATCACATCATAATGTAAAGTAACCACACCATAATGGAAAATGACCACATCATAATGGAAAGTGACCACATCATAATGACAAATGACCAGATCTATGGAACGCCATGACTGTCTTATGATGTTGCCGATTAATATATGCAGTGCATTTCCCTTTATATGTGGTAGATCTTTCATGATATGCAGTGCATTTTTAATTATATGTGGTAAATAAATCTTTATATGTGGTAGAAAAGTATTTATATGCAGTAGATCAATCATTATATGCGATAGATAAGTCATTGTATGCAGTAGATAAACCATTATATGCGGTCCAGTTATCGTTATATGTGGTGCATTTATTACTATATGCAGTAGTTTATCTAATATATGAGGTCCTTTGAACATTATATGAAGCACGTTTGTATTTATATGCAGTGCTTCTGTTGACTTTATATGTGGTACATATTCTAATATACGTGGTGGATACGTCTTTATATTCGGTGGTTTCAATTGCATTATATTCGGTACAAACGACTTTATACGCGGTGCATTTCTGATGATATGCAGTGCTTTTTCTATTATATGCGGTGGTTTTTTCATTATGATGATGAGATCAATCGGAACACTCGTTTTTTTAAGATGTTACGATTTTATCGGAAATCTAACTAGACTGCTTCACTGCGTATGTCCCGTTTCACTCAAACAAGGAGGAGCAAACAAGCGACAGTCAAACGCCGATTTTATCGGCCGAAAAAAATCGCTCACGTAAAGTGCATTCCAACTGCGATTATGGTCAAGCATCTCGTCTGATCTATGTTCTATAAAAAATATATGGCAAGTTGGGCTTTTTCTCAATATTGATTACACAATGCACGCGCGTGACATACATAAATAGAGGATATTTGTTGATGTGGAGTGAATAAATAGAGAATATTTGTTTCTTTGGAGTGAATATAGGGTTTAATCCACTATTTCGCTGGAAAGTATATAATAAATGCATACATTACAATTACTGAGGAAGTGTACGCGCTAAATACACAATCACTCTTATTCCCAAGGATAGTCCCCCAAGTTGGTACGTACCATACCAAGTTCTGTACCCGGTGTCCTTATAAGGAAAGAATGGGCTGGTGTCTTCCGGGGGTGTGGTTGTGAACAAAATACATCCACACACCCTGCACCCCAAAGGGATGGTATTTTCCTGGTTTTGTGAGAATGTGGTAAGGAAGGTGTTGTTTTTCTTGCGATTGCAGCGGTGAGGATGTGGTGGTGGTGTGTGTTTGGTGGTGGTGGTGGTGGTGGGTTGGGGAGGGGGGGGGGGGGGGGGGGTGGATGAGGTGAGGCGGGGGCTACACAAATTCCATGAGGGAAGTGTCTGCGGGGGAAATGAGGGGTTAACGAATAAAAACCCACGGGGTATGGTGGCTGGAGATTTTTCCATTTTTTTAGGATATCAGTTATTACTGAGAGAATACACGCAAAACAATTATGAACCTATCAATTATTTCCCCCGCCGGTGTAGGGGTAGGGTCGCAACGGGCTCACCCAAGGAAAATCGATTTGTTCTATCCCCTCCCTAGGAGATCATTTTTAGGGTAATCCCCAATGTTGGTATTATACCAGTTCTGTCTGAAGTCCCTACCCCGGTGTCAACGTTGTTGGTCTAATTAAACTTTTCCACGCAATATCTGTGGAAGGAAAATATGTTGAAGGGGATGGTGGTGGGGAAGCGGGGTTCAGGGGATATTTTCGAGATTTTTTTCCAGGATGGGTTGGTGTATTTTTCGAGGTTTTCCAAGGGACTGGGGTGTTATCAAAACATATGCCATTTTCTAACGCCGATCTAGTCAACGTGTCTATGTTTGACCTAATTGTATTCAACAGTTCGTGTTTTTTTATATTATTAAAATGAATCCAGTCTTGGAAGTAAGACAGTTTTTGTTCTATTTATAAAACTTGAAATCCTCTAATTACGAAAAGCGAGTATATACACTGGCCATAAATAATCAATAATGACAGCGTTCTATGTGCAGTCGTTTATATTTAAACGCTGTGTAACAGTCTAAATCGTAACATCTTTAAAAACGAGTGTTCCGATTGATCTCATCATCATAATGAAAAAACCACCGCATATAATAGAAAATGCACTGCATATCATAAGAAATGCACCACGTATAAAGCCGTTTGTACCGAATATAATGCAATTGAAACCACCGAATATAAAGACGTATCCACCACGTATATTAGAATATGTACCACATATAAAGTCAACAGAAGCACTGCATATAAATACAAACGTACTTCATATAATGTTTAAAGGACCTCATATATTAGATAAACTACTGCATATAGTAATAAATGCACCACATATAACGATAAATGGACCGCATATAATGGTTTATCTACTGCATACAATGACTTATCTATCGCATATAATGATTAATCTACTGCATATAAATACTTTTCTACCACATATAAAGTTTTATTTACCACATATAATTAAAAATGCACTGCATATCATGAAATATCTACCACATATAAAGGGAAATGCACTGCATATATTAATCGGCAACATCATAAGACAGTCATGGCGTTCCATACAGATCGTAATGGAAAGTGACACATTATAATGACAAATGACCACATCGTAATGCAAAGTAACCACATCATAATGAAAAGCGACCACATCATAATGCAAAGTAACCACATCATAATGGAAAGTGACCACATCATAATGAAAATTAAGCGACCACATTATAATGAAAAAGTGACCACATCATAATGAAAAGCGACCACATCATATTAATGCAAAGTAACCACATCATAAGGGAAAGCGACCACATCATAAGGTAAAGCGACCACATTATAATGTAAAGTGACCACATCATAATAGAAACTTACCACATCATAATGGAAAGTGACCACATCATAATGAAAACCGACAACATCGTTATGGAAAGTGACCACATTATAATGGAAAGTGGCCACATCATAATGAAAGCGACCACATCATAATGTAAAGTGGCCACATCGTAATGAAAAGTGACCACATTATAATGGAAAGTGGCCACATCATAATGAAAGTGACCACATCATAATGTAAAGTGACCACATCATAATAGAAACTTACCACATCATAATGGAAAGTGATCACATCATAATGTAAAGTAACCACACCATAATGGAAAATAACCACATCATAATGGAAAGTGACCACATCATAATGACAAATGACCAGATCGTAATCATATTGACAAATGACCACATCATAATGCAAAGTAACCACATCAAAATGAAAAGCGACCACATCATAACGAAAAGTGACCACATCATAATGAAAAGCGACCACATCATGATAATGCAAAGTGTCCACATCATAATGGAAAGTGACCACATCATAATGCAAAGTAACCACATCAAAATGAAAAGCGACCACATCATAACGAAAAGTAACCACATCATAATGAAAAGCGACCACATCATGATAATGCAAAGTGTCCACATCATAATGGAAAGTGACCACATCATAATGAAAATTAAGCGACCCCATCATAATGCAAAGTGTCCACATCATAATGACAAATGACCAGATCGTAATGGAAAGTGACACATCATAATGACAAATGATCACATCATAATGCAAAGTAACCACATCATAATGAAAAGTGACCACATCATAATGAAAAGCGACCACATCATAATGAAAAGTGACCACATCATAATGAAAAGTGACCACATCATAATGGAAAGCGACCATATCATAATGAAAAGCGACCACATCATAATGCAAAGTAACCACATCATAATGGAAAGTGACCACATCATAATGAAAGCGACCACATCATAATGTAAAGTGACCACATCACAGTAAAAACGTACCACATCATATTAGAAAGTGATCACATCATAATGTAAAGTATCCACATCATAATGGAAAGTGACCACATCATAATGACAAATGACCACAGCATAATGCAAAGTAACCACATCATAATGAAAAGCGACCACATCATAATGCAAAGTAACCACATCATAATGGAAAGTGACCACATCATAATGAAAAGCTACCACATCATATTCACATCATAAGGGAAAGCGACCACATCATAAGGTAAAGCGACCACATTATAACGTAACGTGACCACATCATAATAGAAACCACATCATAATGGAAAGTGACCACATCATAATGAAAAACGACCACATCATAATGAAAAGCGACCACATCATAATGGAAAGTAACCACATCATAATGGAAAGTGACCACATCATAATGAAAGCGACCACAGCATAATGTAAAGTGACCACATCGTAATAGAAACTTACCACATCATAATGGAAAGTGATCACATCATAATGTAAAGTAACCACACCATAATGGAAAATGACCACATCATAATGGAAAGCGACCACATCATAATGACAAATGACCAGATCGTAATGGAAAGTGACACATCATAATGACAAATGACCACATCATAATGCAAAGTAACCACATCATAATGAAAAGCGACCACATCATAACGAAAAGTGACCACATCATAATGAAAAGCGACCACATCATGATAATGCAAAGTGTCCACATCATAATGGAAAGTGATCACATCATAATGAAAATTAAGCGACCACATCATAATGTAAAGTGACCCCATCATAATGCAAAGTGTCCACATCATAATGAGAATTAAGCGACCACATCATAATGGAAAGTGACCAAATCATAATGAGAATTAAGCGACCACATCATAATGTAAAGTGACCCCATCATAATGTAAAGAGACCACTTCATAATGGAAAGTGTCCACATCATAACGCAAAGTAACCACATCATAATGGAAAATGACCATCAAAGTCGTGTTTGGCTTTCCATACAGGAGAAGGTACCACGATTGGTTCTGATGTTGGCGAGGTTTGACAGTGTGGACTTATTGTGGTGTCTGCTTCCTACGATGATGAAAACAGATCTTCCTGATCACAAATTCGTCATCTTCAATGTTTTTTTCCTAGAAAGTAGATTTCACGGCCTTGGAACTTTGGCGTACTTCGAAATGTTCAACTCGAGTAAAAGTGTACCAAACTTTAAGATATAAAGGGCACGCTTCCTGTGTAATAAGAAATCTTCGCATCAAAAGTGTTGAATTATCATGTTCTGTGCGCTTGACATTGCTCATGCACATAACATGCGTTTGATTGAAAAATTCACTTGACCATACACCATCCATTTTTGATCATTTATTTAAATGGCTGACCAATAACTCTTAAACCAGGTTCTAGGGTGCACAAAACCTCACTCTTACCATATTTGAATCCCAATAAAACGGGACCGTTTAAATAAAGGTGATCATCTTTGATCATGAACGAGGATCTGACGAAGTTTGTGAAGTCACGTCACCATAGACTCCATGTTGTGACAGTCCTTATATTTTAAAGCCAGAAATGCTTTTTTTAGTTAATATGAATTAATTTGTCAACTTGTGACCACTGTCCATGCAACTTCAAATTATGGCAACCCCACCCATTACCGGAGCTGTCCGATTCGATGCGTCTATCAGGTTTTGCCAAAGTAATATATTTGAAGGCATTCTCATATACCACTGAATACATGTTCTTGCTCCAGCTGACAATGTTATATACGCATCAAAATCTCCCTTGTGCAATCTTATCGCAGAATCTCGTCCAATTTCTAATGATTTGTAATATAAAGCTGCATATTGCATACCGGATTCACTTGCGACACATTTGCCAATAAATTGAGCGAATTTTCTAATAGTGATCATAGCGACACCTAAATTATGTAATGGTACTTTAAGATCGCTAGATTTTCTGGTGTCAAACGAATGGTCATAGTCAGTGAGGAAATGAGAAAACCTATAAAAACTATAGTTTGCGTAGGCACAATGATCGATTTGTCACTATGAACTGTGAAACCCAAATCATCAGCCAATAACACGACAAGTATATTCATAAATGACACCCTTCCATTTAAATCTTAAATATGTTCTATACTCTGTAGCTATCGGAACACTATAGTACGATTCAGTTGCCAACTCGAAAATTTCTTCTCCCACTTCCTGTTTGATGTTTTACAATTTGTCCATCAAAAGAACAAGGGATGTCATGCCCTTTGTAGGCAGGTGTTGTGTTTTTTGGAGCAAGCCATCATTTGTCTTGAAGTGGGCACCGATTGACTCCTCAAAATATAATTCTTCATTCAATTGTGCCAACAATGCACAGTTTGATGGGGCTTTTATTTGCCTTCAATGCAAAGTTATTAATAATGAGAGTTTCTATTTTTCTAGTGTCGAGTTTCGAGTAAGAAAAGTGAGTTTCGAGTAAGAAAAGTGAGATTCGAGTTAGAAAAATGAGTTTCGAGTTACAGTTAATAAAATGAAAAAATACACGGTTCACGCTATTTGAGACTATGAATTTCCAGTAAGAGCGAAAATCAAATGTCTATACTAGATTATTGGAACCTTTGTCAATGAGTAGGGCTCATTAGTGACTATACTAGATTACTGGAACCTTTGCAGAGCTCATTAGTGAACCAAGCATAAATAATGTACGACTAATGGTTACTCTGATGTGAACCTTGCAAGAAATGTCTAAGTACAAAAGGGGCATACTTCCGACAAACTGTTGGATAGACTTATGAACCTTTGTCAATGAGTATGGCTCTTGATTGTGAATATATGTACCAAGTGTCAATGATGTATGATTTATGGTTACTAAGATAAGAACATTTCTAAGTATAAAAGGGGACACGTTGGTGAACGCATACACCAAGTAGCAATGACGTATGACTAATGGTTACTGAGATATGTGGACTTAAAAAATAAAAATAGCCGAAAATTAAAAGTTAAACGGGGTGGGGCATAATTATGCACAAATGCACATTCAGAGATATGGAACATGTGTCTAGGGGTTAGGCCTTGGTGATAATGAAGGCACACACCAAGATTCGTTTACCTATGACGTATCATCATATTACGTAGTAGTGTGGTCACATGACTGCTATTGTTGTTGCTCTTCTCTGGTTGTTTACTGCAGTTAGCTCCCCATATTTTTTGTACGCGAAAAACTACCAACTTCCCCTTTTCGGACGCCGGATTCGGGACTGATTTAGAGCGTATTCTGGACGCCGAGGCACGGTACGCCGGACGCCAAATATGTAGTATATTGTACGCGGACACCACTTACGGAATTCCAGCTGGAATTCAAAACTGGATTCCGGGATCAAATTAAAACGTATTCCGGATTCCTGGGGGAGGGAGGTTACACTCTCATTTTGGCTAATAACCCAATTTACCAGTTTGAGTCCTCAGTACCACTAGTCTAACTATCCAGTCCTCAGTATCACTAGGTTAACTATCCAGTCCTCAATACTACTAGTCTAACTATCCAGTTCTCAGTACCACTAGTCTAACTATCCAGTTCTCAGTACCGCTAGTCTAACTATCCAGTCCTCAGTACCACTAGTCTAACTATCCAGTTCTCAGTACCGCTAGTCTAACTATCCAGTCCTAGTACTACTAGTCTAACTATCCAGTCCTCAGTACCACTAGTCTAACTATCCAGTTCTCAGTACCACTAGTCTAACTATCCAGTCCTCAGTACCACTAGTCTAACTATCCAGTTCTCAGTACCGCTAGTCTAACTATCCAGTCCTAGTACTACTAGTCTAACTATCCAGTCCTCAGTACCGCTAGTCTAACTATCCAGTCCTCAGTACCACTAGTCTAACTATCCAGTTCTCAGTACCGCTAGTCTAACTATCCAGTCCTAGTACTACTAGTCTAACTATCCAGTCCTCAGTACCACTAGTCTAACTATCCAGTTCTCAGTACCACTAGTCTAACTATCCAGTCCTCAGTACCACTAGTCTAACTATCCAGTTCTCAGTACCGCTAGTCTAACTATCCAGTCCTCAGTACCGCTAGTCTAACTATCCAGTTCTCAGTACCGCTAGTCTAACTATCCAGTCCTAGTACTACTAGTCTAACTATCCAGTCCTCAGTACCACTAGTCTAACTATCCAGTTCTCAGTACCGCTAGTCTAACTATCCAGTCCTAGTACTACTAGTCTAACTATCCAGTCCTCAGTACCACTAGTCTAACTATCCAGTTCTCAGTACCACTAGTCTAACTATCCAGTCCTCAGTACCACTAGTCTAACTATCCAGTTCTCAGTACCGCTAGTCTAACTATCCAGTCCTAGTACTACTAGTCTAACTATCCAGTCCTCAGTACCACTAGTCTAACTATCCAGTTCTCAGTACCGCTAGTCTAACTATCCAGTCCTAGTACCACTAGTCTAACTATCCAGTCCTCAGTACCACTAGTCTAACTATCCAGTTCTCAGTACCGCTAGTCTAACTATCCAGTTCTCAGTACCGCTAGTCTAACTATCCAGTCCTAGTACTACTAGTCTAACTATCCAGTCCTCAGTACCACTAGTCTAACTATCCAGTTCTCAGTACCGCTAGTCTAACTATCCAGTCCTAGTACTACTAGTCTAACTATCCAGTCCTCAGTACCACTAGTCTAACTATCCAGTTCTCAGTACCACTAGTCTAACTATCCAGTCCTCAGTACCACTAGTCTAACTATCCAGTTCTCAGTACCGCTAGTCTAACTATCCAGTCCTAGTACCACTAGTCTTAACTATCCAGTCCTCAGTACCACTAGTCTAACTATCCAGTTCTCAGTACCGCTAGTCTAACTATCCAGTCCTAGTACTACTAGTCTAACTATCCAGTCCTCAGTACCACTAGTCTAACTATCCAGTTCTCAGTACCGCTAGTCTAACTATCCAGTCCTAGTACCACTAGTCTAACTATCCAGTCCTCAGTACCACTAGTCTAACTATCCAGTTCTCAGTACCGCTAGTCTAACTATCCAGTCCTAGTACCACTAGTCTAACTATCCAGTCCTCAGTACCACTAGTCTAACTATCCAGTTCTCAGTACCGCTAGTCTAACTATCCAGTCCTAGTACCACTAGTCTTAACTATCCAGTCCTCAGTACCACTAGTCTAACTATCCAGTTCTCAGTACCGCTAGACTAACTATCCAGTCCTCAGTATCACTACCTCAGTACCACGAGCTGAGAAGTGTGTCCTTTGCCCTAAACATATAACTGTTGAGATAGACATTTATTCATAAATATTTTCAAAATCGCGTTTTACACTATAACAGTCTCGCTTTATGCTTCTTGTATAATAAATGTATTAGAAATACTGTATTACATGCACGATAAAGAATGTCAGAATAGGAGTTTTAGTTTTCTATTGTTTTTGTGAGGAGTAAAGGCATTGTTTTAAAAAAAAAGTCCAAACCCGAAATTAGTTCAGTTTTATGTCTCTATCTTATATTTCGGCGGGTAAAATGTGTCAGCGTTCATTTTCTGTGTTACTTTTGTAGTCCCGATTAAAACTAAATTGTTTTCGTGCATTATTTCAAATCTTGCAACATTTAATCTTCAGATATTCTGAAAATTATATTTACACAAGAAATAAATAAGTTTCAGGCAAATATTTTCCAATTTAACAGGTTTTACCAAAATCTTGTAATTTAGTAGTTAGCAGAGATATATGCGAGTGCAAGGAACGTTAACTCTGTGTGGAGATTGCATTAAAACCTGTAAAGGGTCACAACACCGCCGAAAATATTTTAACCGGAACTCAGCGATGGTATGCACAACTAGGCTTGGTACTGATCATCCCTGCAACGTTTCTTTGCCATCCGGCCAGGGGTTTAGCAGAACTAGTCTGGACAAAGTTTGTATACTTACAGCAACTCTGCCAAACCCATTCAACCGGAACATGGTAAGGATATGCACACCCAGGCTTTTTTTTATTATTATTCTTTTTTTGCATACAACATTACCTTAAAAAACAATTACTACACACATAAGAGTCAAATTGCATAACACTGTTTAAATCATAATAAATATATTGTATGACCAAGAGCTGTAATAGGAAGGAAGGGAAAAAAAGTAGTATTATAAAAGATTAATGTAAGATAGTAGATAATGAGTTTGCTAGAAGTGGCCAGCCCACGTGTTGTTAATATTTTTCTCCAAGTTTCTTCAAATTTATTAAGAGTATAATTTTTAAGGGCAGTGTACATTTCTATGTTAATCCTATTGCTCAATTTTCTTAAGAACATTTCAAATTTCGGTATCTCATCTTTATATTTACATTTATATATGAATTATTTACCCAACATGGTTATGTATAAGTGAATATTTTATCTCGTTTTCCAAAGTAAATATTATATTTATTTAATTTGGTAATCATGTCTGTTCTCTCCATCCATAAACGGCATTCATTCCAGAAATGTTGCATTCACGTAGATGGTCTAAAGTCTCGATTTCCATATTACAGAATGTGCAAATAATTGAAACGGCAAGTTGGCATTTATATAAAAATGTATTTGTGGCAAAATTTCTATATATAAGATTGTACTGAAACATTTGTAAGTTATTATCTTTACTACATCTGAATATGTTTCTATAAATGTACCTTCAATTCATAGCAGTATTTGAAAATATATTTTCCAACTTAATTTGGGATTTCGATATTGTGTCATCTTTTAAATTATCTATTTGAACTTTTGTGAGATACCTATTGACTGAGTTTGAAGGCTTTACTCATAATGCATTCGCATAACGTTTTTTGTCTTAGTATGTGGACATTTTCTACGTTGAGTTCATGCAAGCTATGGTATTGAAGATATAAGTTTGTGATATTTTAAGAATTCTGTTGCAGGTATGTCAAAATCATTTTGGATTGAATTAAATGTTTTTAGTTTTCTATCAGTTGTATAATATATAATGGATGCATACAATCTGTTTCTGTATCCAATAAAGATATATTAAGGGTCTACCACTGTGTTTTATATTGCTATTGTTCCACAATATTTGTTCATTTATATGTTTTGAGCTTTTTGTAAAGTTAGCAGTACACCACGCACTTCAAAATGTCATTTAAAAATGTGTTTTAAAATTTAAAGCCCATAATATCTGTTACATTTATATTACAGTTGATAATTAAATTCCCACATAGCTTTCGAGTTCTTCCATGTAGAACATTTTCCACGCTCCGTTATTATTTGGGTCTATTATTCTTTTTACCCATGATGCTTTAATGGAGGTTAAGTATATTCGTATATCTATCATTTTCAAACCACCATCTTCATATTGTTTTATCATTTCTCTCCTTTTGACTTTATCTCTTTTTGAATTCCAAATGAATAAAAAACATTTTTGATTTAGTTCGTTTAGTATGTACTCTGGTGGATTTGGAATTGTTGAAAAAAAGTACGTTAATTTTGGAATAATAATAGATTTTAAAACAGTGATGTTTCATATTGTTGATAGTTAACGCCTTTTCCATTGATCCATACTATTGTAAAATTGTTTTAATCTATCTGCATAGTTAATTTCAAACATGTTCGCTGTTTTTGCATGAAAAGTTATGCCAAGTGCCTATGCCGATTCAGATGTCCATTTTATACATTGTTTTCTACTATAAATTAAGTCAAGTTGCGTTCTGTTTCTGCTCCTAATGTTACACATTTGTTGAGATTTAATTTTAGGCCGGATATATGTTCAAACTCTTCAAAAACGTTTACAAAGGCACACCTAGGCTTGATACTGATCAGCCCTGCAAAGTGTCGTTGAAATCCGGCCAAGTGAAGGCCCTATCGTCTTAACGAGGTAAAATACAGCATTTTTAACTAAATCAAGGGTCACAACTCCGGTGTTAAAGGTCCGATCTGGCTGGTTTTCGAACTTGTCCGAGCAATCATTGATATTAACAATCTGTGCAAGTTTGGTAAAGATCAAATAACAAGGGATGTTTGTAAAACATATATGCCCCCCTTCAACAACCATGACACAAACATTACTGCCAAGTTTTGAGTGCCAGCTGTTTTTGAGTTATGGAAGCCAAGCAATATTTAGTGAGTTTTCACATATACATAGTGTATCAGGAGGATTTCTAAGGTTTATAGTCCCTCTATCACATTTCTTATGCGACCAAAAGAGGAGGTGCACAACTACATCATGAAACAAACATTCTTGCCAAGTTTGCCATTTGTAGTGCCAGCTGTTCTTGAGTTATCATGAAGACAAGCGATTTTAGTGATTTTTTACAAGCTTTGTTCCATGGCAACCACATTTCTTATGCGAATCTACCCAAAAGGGGAGGTGCACTACTACACCATGAGACAAATATTCAGGCCGAGTTTCAGGTTTGTAGTGCCAGCTGTTCTTGAATTATCACTAAGACAAGCGATTTTTAGTGATTTTTTACAAGTTTTGTTACCATGGCAACCACATATCTTATGCGAATCTAAGCAAAAGGGGAGGTGCATAACTAGACCATGAGACAAACATCCCTGCCGAGTTTCGAGTTTGTAGTGCCAGCCGTTCTTGAGTTATCGCAAAGACTAGAAGATTTTGGGATGGACTGACCGACATTTTTTTTTATGTTTTGTTCCCATGGCAACCACATTTCTTAAGCGAATTTACCCAATAGGGGAGGTGCACAACTAGACCATGACACAAACATTCCTGCAAAGTTTCGAGTTTGTAGTGCCATAAGTTCTTGAATTATCGCGAAGACTTCGGGATGGACCGACCGACGGACATTTGCAAAGCAATATGCTCCCCAACGCCCTTTCGGGAAGAGGGGCATAATTAATGAAGATGCTAGAGTGGTCACCAGGAAGAACATGACATTGTTCAGTAAAACAAGGGCCATAACTCTGGTGTTAAAGGTCCGATCTGGCTGATTTTTAAACTGTCAGAGCTTTCACTGATATTAAAAATATGCGCAAGTTTGGTAAAGATCAAATAATAAATGAAGGTGCAAGAGTGTTCATAAGGCTGAATATCACATTTTTCAACAAATCAAGGCCCATAACTCTGATGAAACTAATTCTTTCTGGATGGTTTTCGAAGTCGTCCGAGCTTTCATTGATATTAACAATCTGTGCAAGTTTGGTAAAGATCAAATCATAAATGAAGGTGCTAGTGTTCACAATGCAGAAAATGGCATTTCTCAGAAAAACAAGGGCCATAACTCTAGCGTTACTGATCCGATCTTGCTGGTTTTCGAACTTGTCTGGGCTTTCATTGATATTAACAATATGTGCAAGTTTAGTAAAGATCAAATAATAAATGAAAATGCCAGAGTGTTCACATGGCAGAAAATGTCATTTTTCAGAAAAACAAGGGCCATAACTTTCGTATTACTGATCCGATCTCGCTGGTTTTCAATCTCGTCCGAGCTTTCATTGATATTAACAATCTTTGCAAGTTTGGTAAAGATCAAATAATAAATGAAGGTGCTAGAGTGTTCACACAGCTTAGTATGTCATTTTTCAGCAAAACAAGGGCCATAACTCTGGTAAAACTAATACGATATGGCTTTTTTTCAAACTTATCCGAGCTTTCACTGATATAAAATTACTGACAAAGTTTCATAAACATCCGATTAATAATGCAGGCCCTAGAGTGTTCACAAGGCAAAAGTTAACGGACAGACGACGGGCGGACAACTCTTCATCCCATAAGCTCTGCTAGCCGAAGGCCAGTAGAGCTAAAAATTAAAGCTCTATCATCTTAACGAGGCAAAATACAGCATTTTTAACTAAATCAAGGGGCATAACTCTGGTGTTACTAGTCCGATCTCTCTGGGTTTTCGAACTTGTCCGAGCTTTCATTGATATTAACAATCTGTGCAAGTTTGGTAAAGATCAAATAATAAATGAAGGTGCTAGAGTGGTCACAATGCAGAAAATTACATTTTTCAACAAAACAAGGGTCGTAATTCTGGTGTTACTGATCCGATCTGGCTTTTTTTCAAACTTGTCCGAGCTTTCATTGATATTAACCAAATGTGCAAGTTTGGTTAAGATCAAATAATAAATAAAGGTGCTAGGAGTGGTCACAAGGAAGAAAATGGCATTCATCAGTAAAACAAGGAACATAACTCCGGTGTTTCTGATTCAATCTGGCTGGTTTTCAAACTTATTTGAGCTTCCATTGATATTAACACTCTGTGCAAGTTTGATAATAATCAAATAATAAATGCAGGTGCTAGAGTGTTCATAAGGCAAAATATGGCATTTTTCAGCAAATCATGGGCCATAACTCCGGTGTTACTGATCCGACCTGGCTGGTTTTCGAAATTTTCCGAGCTGTCATTGATATTAACAATCTGTGCAAGTTTGGTAAAGATCAAATAATAAATGAAAGTGCTAGAGTGGTCACAAGGTAGAAAATGGCATTGTTCAGTAAAACAAGGACCATAACTCTGGTGTTACTCATCCGATCTGGCTGGTTTTCAATTTTTTCTGAGCTTTCATTGATATTAACAATATGTGCAAGTTTGGTAGAGATCAAATAATAAATGAAGGTGCTAGAGTGTTCTCAAAGCAGAAAATAGCATTTTTTCAGCAAGTCAAAGGCCATAACTCTGGTGTTACTTATCCAATCTCTCTGGTTTTCATACTTGCCAGCGCTTTTATTGGTATTAACAATATATGTAAGTTTGGTAAAGATCAAATAATAAATGAAGGTGCTCGAGTGTTCACAAGGCAGAAAATGGCATTTTTAGCGAAAACAAAGGCCACAACTCCGGTGTAAATGGTCCGATCTGGCTGGTTTTCAAAACCGTCCAAGATTGCATTGCTATTAACAATCTGCAAGTTTGGTAATGATCAAATATTAAATGAAATTGGATTTTTCAGCAAAACAAAGGCCATAACTCTGGTGTTACTGATCCGATCTGGCCGGTTTTCGAACTCCTCCAAGCTCTCATTGATATAAAGACTTTGGCCAAGTTTGGTTAAGAATCGCGTGATAAATGAAGGAGCTAGAGCGTTCACAAGGCAAAATATAGCATTTTTTGTTAATTCAAGGGCAATAACTCTGGTGTTACCTATGGAGGTGGGAGATAAAAATCGTCAAAATTCGTCCAGCGATTCTTGAGAAAAGGATTGTTAAACGTTTATACTGGACATCCAGAGATGTCATTAAAGCAAAAGTTAAAGACGACAAACGAAGAGTGATCCTAGCAGCTCACCTCTGAACTTTCTGCTTATGTAATCAAGTTAAAAACACCAAATACACGTTTTTTATTACAGAGTTCTTTATTTAATGTCAGTTAAATGACAATAAAAACATGATGTAGGTATGAAATGATTGATGACAATGACAACATTACAAGAATCTTTCCAGGGTATTCGTGCGTATCATTGACATTTTGAGCAATGGCGTCGCCAACAATCAACGTTCTGTATATTTATTTACAAAATGGCTTCACGCGACTGTTGATGTTGTTGACGACAATGTTGATGAGCTTGACTTATCTCTCGTCTCCATGTGCAAGATATGATGTGTAAAACGAAGACAACCTTATCTGGTATGCAAGTAGATGTATATATACACTGATGATCAGACTTCACAATAGGTTCTCTATATATAAAATGTCGGAAAATGTTATCAATTTAAATAGTCGATTCTTTTCTTTCCAAATTCTACTGGTATTAACATGCATGAATTATAATTACATCACTATGATGACTGTTTAAAACTTTTTAATGATGTAATAATATTATACTTTTTATTTTATGGATGTCAATTTTTACACAAAAAGTCAAAATTTTATGTCTTCTTTTTTCGTGTCGGCATTTTCTCCCTTATTTGACCAATCAATTTCCTCAACTTTTCAAATGTCCCCGTTGAATCGGGAAGATTTTCAAATGGGATATGCTCCTCTATACCTTGAGAAAACATTTTATCTGCAGGCAAGGCTTCTATACTGATGGGTCGCTTTAAAATAGGAGTCCCGAAATCCTTCGACAGTGAAAAATTGCGTTTTAAAGAGGGTGTATCGCCAAATGGGCTATGTAATGGGGTACTTGGCTGTGAACTAACTGGACTTCCGATTCCCAGTTCACCAAATGTTTGTATAGAAGACGTGGAACCGGTTCTTGCCAATTTTGGCTTCACAAATTCACCTTCGTCAGCATTGTCTATAGAATCTTCCAATAAATCTATTGGATTTGCCGAGACGTTACCAGACTGATCTTCAGCCTGTGAATCGAGGTCAATGGGATGTCCGGACTGATCACCAGGGGTCGCACTTGATTGAGATTCATCGCCGCAGCTGTCAAGAACAATTAATTCTCCGTCTTCTGTATCTTCAGTGTCCTCATCTGTGAACAACGATTTCTGCAACAACTTGTACCGTTCCTCCAGTTCTTCCAGTGACGGGGAATCAGAACGAGGTTCAGACGGAGCTTGACTGGATTCCCGACTGAAGGACGGCATGATTGGCTCCACAGGCGTGACTGGAGGAGTGCTGTCCGGGGCAGGAGGCTTGCATGGAGGTGTGTCTGGAGGTAGAGGTGGTACAAAACTGGAGTTGGACACTTCACCATCTTCCACTGTTGATACAAAACAAAATCTACTGTCAAGGATCAAGGAAAAGATGGCGAAAAAATCAAAAAAAGATCCATGAATCTCGAAACCCTCCTCTGTAACTGCATGAGGGGATTTGATCACCTTAAAGGCTTTTCAATGATTTTATAAGACATTTTATCTTAATCCAATCATCACTGATTTTGATAAACATTTATTTTTCTATGGACTAAATTGTCAGATTTGTAGCTGTGGTTGCTGTCTTGTTTAACTCAGGAAGCATTCCTAGGGAACAACACAAAATATTTGATACAGTACAGCTGGAATGACATGCTGGATCCAAAACAAAAACAATTTTCAGTTGAATTTCATTTAGAACCGACAAGACATCCCTTGCAATGTTTCTGTTAAGTTTCATGAATATTTTATAAGAATAATTAATTATAAGATGTAGCAATAATGAGATTTTCCAATTAAGTCTATGTAAACAGAGCGCTGTGGTCTAGCGGTAGAGCGTTGGACCCATGATCCAAAAGTCGTGGGTTCGATTTCCGTCATTGCCATATGCGTTGTGTCCCAGAGCAAGGCACTTTATCTGCATTGCTTAGTACTGGTTCTACCCAGGAAGACATCGAGAGTGATTCAAATAAATTCATAGAGCTTTCATTACAATCGATGTAAAATAAATAAGTTTAAACTAAACAGAGATGGCTACTGGTGGTAATTTTTTAACCAGATAAACATATAACTGGCTTTGAAAATTACTTTGGGTGAAAATAAATCAAGATTGCCATGCATCCTTTTAACCCTTAACCTGCTAAGCATGACTACCATAGCCTTTGCGTCCATTGTAAACCCAGAAACACCCCTTTGTCACATAAATGGAATGGTCTTAACTCAAAGAAAGAACATTCCATTATATATATGTAGCGGGTTAATGGTTAAAACTCAGACGCTGTAAAGAATTATAAACACCACTGATTTTTGTTGGTATGACAAATTGCAAATACATACTCTCCAAGTCCATGTCAGAAATGTCAAGTTTGGGACGTTTTACAGCCTGCTCTTCCATTTGTCCTAGTTCCCTCTTTAAGGCTTGTTGCTAAAAAACAAGAAGAAAATGATCAGATTGAAAGTTATTGTTGAAGTTACTCATTCAATGCTCCTTGAAATTAGTCTAGATGGGTGCTCTTCCCTATGCAAAGTCGACATCTAAGTGTGACCTTTGTGGTACACCAGGTACCTGATTCTTGCACACGACACACCTTTTCATTAAGGTTAACATTTTTGTGAAGTTCTATGGAAATTCAGTCAGTTCTTTCGAAGTTATGGCTTAGACATTTGCTTATTTCAGATAGAAAGATGACCGAACGGACAACGGTATAATTATTTTTATCGGGCAGATTCTTTTTCTTGCATATCAGATACATTCTGCGCATTGGTGTCACTAACTACTAACGTTCTGCTTGTTTATTTACACAATGACGTCATGCAACTGAAATTGTTGATATCAGCGTGCGACTTTTATCTTCCCCCATGTGTAAGATCAGGCTTTCCATCACCCATGTAAAATGCAAATACACTTATCCGGTATGCAAGAATTTTTTTGTACCACTTTGTATATATTCCAGAAACCATTTATAAGGTAAAGTGTGACCTTAAACTTTATCTTTAATACTGACCCGAATATCAATGGGAATCTAGCCAACCCAAATTTGATCATACTTAAATAATGGGTTATCACCCTGAAGACATGTTTTCATACAACTTGGTGCAGGACTATTACACAGACAAAAGTAAATAATGTACAAATGTAACTGTGTATGGGTGAATAATGTATGGGCGAATAATGTACAAACCTGTAACTGTGTATGGGCGAATAATGTACAAACCTGTAACTGTGTATGGGCAAATAATGTACAAACCTGTAACTGTGTATGGGCAAATAATGTACAAACCTGTAACTGTGTATGGGCGAATAATGTATGGGCGAATAATGTACAAACCTGTAACTGTGTATAGGCAAATAATGTACAAACCGTAACTGTGTATGGGCAAATAATGTACAAACCTGTAACTGTGTATGGGCGAATAATGTACAAACCTGTAACTGTGTATGGGCAAATAATGTACAAACCTGTAACTGTGTATGGGCGAATAATGTACAAACCTGTAACTGTGTATGGGCGAGTAGCGTAGCCTTCAACTGATGGGGCTGTAGATCGGGTAACCCGTACTTGTATGCCTCCTGAAGATTAACAAAGTTTATATATTGTAATTAACGAAAGTCAAGGGGTATATACTTGCCCTTAAGAAGCGGAAAAAAGCTTCTTGCTGAAACAAAATCATATCAGTTCATTAAAGTTTGTTTGAAATAAGATTCCAGTAAGTAGCTATAGTCGTTCATGGTGACTAATGTTTGTAATTTGGTATAAAGTTTGAGTTTCTGTGTCATTAGAAACAGAATAATCTTAGTTAAGAAGATCAAGGTCAGTCACATTGGACTACTAAGGGCTATTCCAGTAGAACATACATAGAACTCCAGGAAGGCATTTTTGAAATTGAACACCCACCCATAGATGCAAAATTGAGTTTAAAGAACCGAACTTCGGAAAATAGGGTTCACCAATAAATGTTTATTAAATTGACTTTCTAGGGACCTGGAGTATGTTTTAATGGATACCCCGCTTTTTTTTTAAGTCCAACAAAGGGCCATAATTCTGTAATAAATTAGGCAATCAACATGGGTGATGTAGAGGGACATAAGGTCATCAGTTGTTGTGAGTATATGAATGGGAACAACCCATTCAAAACTGTTTGAGAAATGCTAGTAATAAATAAGAGGTCAATGACCTTGAAGCTCTACTGATAGGTTTTGATAGCTAGATCAGCATTCCTGTGAAGTTTCATGAAAATCTGTCGAGTAGTTTCAGAGGAGTAGTCGCTACAAGTTCTATATAACTCTATGAAAACAAGATGGCTGCTGGCAGCCATGTTTAATGTCAAATCAAAATAATTTTCAACAAGGACCAACATCATGTCATGCTGATCATTTTAGAAAAAAGTCCCATATCAATTATAGTTTTCAAGAAGTCGTTAAAAAATAAAAAAAATAAAAATTATATTTTTAGCCATGGCGGCCATCTTGAATTTCCGTCCGACCTGACATTTTGCTAGGATCAACTAGACATCAAGAGCAACATTTCTGTTAAGTTTCATGAAAATCCTTCAAGTAGTCTCAGACGAGTAGCTGCCACAAGTTTTCCCTATATAACTCTATGTAAACAAAGTTTGACATCCAAATCAAAACAAACTTTGGTCAGGACCAACTACATGACGTGGCAGTCATTTTGGTAAAGGTTCCAAATCAATATCACTTATGTTTTTCGAGTAGTAGTCCCCACAAAATCGCATTTTTAAAATCTATCTTTAGCCGTTGCGACCATCTTAGATTTCCAGCCGACCTGAATTTTTGCTAGGCTTAACTAGACATCAAGAGCAACCTTCCTCTGAAGTTTCATGAAAATCCGTCAAGTAGTTTCAGATGAGTAGTCGCCACAAGTTTTTCCAATGTAACTCTAAACAGAGATGGCTGCTGGCGGCCATGTTTGACATCCAATCAAAATGAACTTTGGTTAGGATCAACTACAAGTCCTGCCATTCATTGACATGGAATCGAAATGAATCTTGGTTAGGACCAAATACATGTGGCACCAGTAATTTTGGTAAAGGTTTCAATTCTATATCACTTATGGTTTTTGAGAAGTAATCGCCACAAGTCGCATTTTTAAAATCTAGTTTTAGCAGTGGCGGCCATCTTGAATTTCCTACCGACCTGAATTTTTGCTAGGATCAACTAGACATCAAGAGCAACATTCCTGTCAGGTTCCATGAAATTCCATCAGGTAGTTTCAGGAGTAATCGCCACAAGTTTTTCCTATATAACTCTATGTAAACAAAGATGGCCGCTGGCAGCCATTTTTGACATCCAATCAAAATGAACTTTGGTTGGGACCAACTCCATGTCGTGCCAGTAATTTTGGTAAAGGTTCCAAATCAATATCATTTACTGTTTTTGAGAAGTAGTCGCCACAAAGTCGCATTTTTAAAATCCATTTTTAGCAGTGGCGGCCATCTTGAATATCCTACCAACCTGAAATTTTGCTAGGATCAACTAGACATCAAGAGCAACATTCCTGTAAAGTTCCATGAAATTCAAACAAGTAGTTTCAGAGGAGTAGTCGCCACAAGATTTTCCTATATAACTCTATGTAAACAAAGATGGCCACTGGCGGCTATGTTTGACATCCAATCAAAATGAACTTTGGTTAGGATCAACAACATGTCCTGCCAGTAATTTTGGTAAAGGTTCCAAATCAATATCACTTACAGTTTTTGAGAAGTAGTCGCCACAAAATCGCATTTTTAAAAATCTAATTTTAGCCGTGGTGGCCATCTTGAATTTCCGGCTCACCTGAATTTTTGCTAGAATCAACTAGACGTCAAGAGCAACATTCCTGTCAAGTTTCAGAGGAGTAGTCGCCACAAAAAAAGTTTACAGTTGAACAGATGGGCGGACGACAGACCACGGCATAAGCTCTGCTGAACTTTGATCAGTCAAGCTAAAAATTGTTAGGTGACGCGACGGGACAGAAATGCGTTACGCGACGGGACGCAACGTGACGTTAGGGAGAATGAGATCCCTATATAGGCCCCACTTTATTTTGTGAAAGAGAGGGTATAATGAATATGCATATTCAGCTCAAATGTTGATACATTGAAGAATGTGGTCCATGACAAATGACCAATGCCACTTACATCCACGACACCTTCAGGAGATTCTATGGTAAACCCTGGATATTCTATCACCTTGTTCACATCTAGCTGGGGTGTTGCTGTAATACAAAATGCAAGGAAAATATAGGAAGTGATTTTTAAAGAAGTTACAGTTTAACAGAATTTTCCTCAGTTCATTTTATTTCAACCCCCAACTCATGTGGTTTGTGTTAATGTAAGATTCATGTAACAAATATTAACAGGCATTTTGACACATGGTACTATTCACTTTCGTCAAGTTAAAGGATGTTGCAGTAGTTTTTATTAACATTTTATCAAAAGAAGATCACATTTTGCTATTGTATGCCTAGATTCATTATTGATTTCCCGAATAATCATGAAAGAAAGGAATTTTCTGTCAAAGAAGTTCAGAATGAATATTCTTTAGACACATACCTGGTGCAATTTCACCATTTTCCATTCCCTCCTCAGTTTCTAGAAATAAAATAAAGAAAGTGATAATCAAAAACTTTGAAACATGTCAAATAAGAGTCTAAAACCATGCATAAAAAAGATATATGCACTCTTTATATGTATAGTAGTCTATTATTCTGATTTCTGGTAAACACAGCATCGCAAAGCAATCACTAGAAGGGTGTTCCATGGAACACGTGTGTCGCCCGCTGTGTGCTTATTTCAGCAAGTACAATCTAACTATAAAGTTTGAAGACAGAAGGTGCAATCCTTCATAAATTACGGAGCAGTTTTTCGTCGTCTGAGTAGCATGGCAGACACTTAGGGATTACTTTGTCCGTGACATTGGGCCACCATTAAAAAATTGTTTGTTTGCAGTTTCCGACCCATGGCTTTTAGGGGTGGGTCGGTAGGTAGGGATTTTTTTTTTTTTTTAAAACATTTTTATTATTAACGCATGCCCATCGATATTAACAGAACATGCAAGAAAAAAGAAACAAATAAACTTGAAAAAAAATAAAAAAATAAAAAAAAATTATTTTTTTTTTAAAAAAACATTGTTTGGGTCGGCGGATTTGCCGTGGGTCGGTCGCAAACTGCAAACAAACAATATTTTAATTTAGGCCTTGCAGGTTAAAGTTTTAAGAACAAGGGGCATAACTCTGCTAAAATGAAAGTCAATGGGCATAACTCTGCTAAAATGAAAGTCAGAGTTATTGGACATGTGTAATGGCATTCCTTTGATTAAGATAAAGATATGTGTGAAGTTTCATGAACATAGGTCAAATACTTTTCAAGTTATGGCCAGTTTTGAGCTAGGTTAGGTTGCAGGTTAGTTTATGAAAAGGGGCATAACTCTGCTGAAATGAGTCAGCGATATAGGTCATGGGTAAAACTATTCTGTGTGGTAAGATGAAGATGCATGTGAAGTTTCATGAACATAGGTTAAATATTTTTCAAGTTATGGCCAAGGTTATGTTGCAGGTTAAAGTGTGACGGACGGCGGACGAATGATCCCTAAGTGTCTGCTATGCTAGGCAAGTGACACAAAAACTACTTTATATGTAATACCGGTAGATACTTTCCGTCAGGTCAAGTGCAAATTTGTAAGATAAAAAAATGCAGCTTTTGTTTGATGCTTACGTAGAGAAAACTGTAAATACAGTGCATGATAAAACTGTTGAAAATGAAGTGCAGCATACCATTTCCATCTTTACCAAACATCGAGAGCACAGGGGCGGTCTTGGCATCCTCCATCCAGCCCGGTGGGTAGCCGAAAGCCCTCATCTTGTAGATATAGGTTGGCAACTGGTCTTCACGTATACCCATAGCCTCTCGTAATTCGTCACTGTAACAGGTATGTGTGCTTTGTTTATGAACATCAAAAAAACAATTTCAAAATTAGGGCTATTCCATTAAAACATACCAGGGACCCCAGGAAGGAAATTACATAAACATCAATGTGTGAACCTTTTTTTTCCAAAATTTGTTGTGTTTTTTTGATCTATGGGTGAGTGTTCAATTTCAAAAGTGCCTTCCTGGGGTCCCATGACTGTATTTTTTTAAAGGAATAGCCCTGATAATAATGTTTCGTGGTAAGCTGTTTAAATTTACGCACAAGAGTTCATTCACAGAATATTAAAGCTTTAATGCAACTAACAACCTTTAATTACCAACTCTGATGTTGTTTACTTTTTAGCTCTACTGTCCCAACTGGCGGAAGGCCAGCAGAGCTTATGGGATGACGAGTTGTCCGTCGTCCGTTAACTTTTGCCTTGTGAACACTCTAGGGCCTTCATTATTAATTGGATCTTTATGAAACTTTGCCAGCGTCTTTATATCAATGACAGACAAGTTTGAAAACCAGACAGATCGGATTAATTTCACCGGAGTTATGGCCCTTGTTTTGCTGAAAATGCCATATTAAGCCTTGTGAACACTCTAGCACCTTCATTTATTATTTGATCTTTATCAAACTTGCACAGATTGTTCAAAGTTTGAAAACCAGCCAAATCGGATGAGTAACACCAGAGTTATGGCCCTTTGGCCCTTGTTTTTTCTGAAAAATGCCATTTTTTGCCTTGTGAATACTCTAGCACCTTCATTTATTATTTGATCTTTACCAAACTTGCATAGATTTATAATATCAATGAAAGCTCGGATAAGTTCGAAAACCCGCCTAATCGGATGAGGAACACCGGAGTTATGGCCCTTGTTTTTTCGCAAAAATGCCGTTTTTTGCCTCGTGAACACTCTAGTACCTTCATTTATTACTTGATCTTTACCAAACCTGCACAGATAGTTAATATTGCTTTACTACATTTTTTTTTTTTTGAAAAATAAGAAAATTTAGAAAGATTCTCGTCACCCTTGAAGACTTTATCAAGCATGATAGCTCGGACAAGTTCGATAACCAGCCAGATCTGACCAGTAACACCGCAGTTTTGGCCCTTGATTTAGTTAAAAATACTGTAATTTGCCTCTTAAAGACGATAGTGCCTTCATTTTTCATCCGATCTTTACCAAACTTTATCAGATTGTTAATATTAATGATAGCTTTGACTAGTTTGAAAAGCACCTATATCGGAGCAGGAACACCAGAGTTATGTGCCCTTGAATAATTGAAAAATGCCATTTTCAGCCTTGTGAACACTATAACGCCTTCATTTTGTATTCGATCTTTCCCAAACTTGGCCAGATTGTTGATATCAATGAAAGTTCTAACAAGTTTGAGAACCAGGCAGAACGAACAAGTAACACCGGAGTTATGGCCCTTTTTCAATATTTGTTAATGCACACTCCAAACTCAAAGGGTCGTGGGTTCAAATCTCACTGGAGGCATTTTTTTCCATAGGAAACCTTGGTTTATGTGATCAATTTTATTTTATTTTTAGTGATTTTAAATTTATTTTTTGTTTAAATTTTTTCATTTTTTTTAGAAAAATAATTTAATTTTGTGTCGTTTTTTTTTAAATTGTTTTTTTGTTTGTTAAATTTCCTCTTTTTTTTGAAATTTCCTTTTTTTCATCTTTTTTTCCATTTTTTTAATATTTGTTTTCCCCTTGTTGAATCAGTTTTACATAGAGTTATAGGGAAGAACTTCAAAAATCTTCTTCTCTGAACCCAAGAGATAAAGGTTTAATATGTTTTATTTATTATCAGCTTTTGGATCCTCTACCAAGTTTGTTCAAATGGTGAACCTCGGGTCAAATTTGGGACCCGCCCCGGGGTTAGCCAGGAGAGCGATACAGGCCCTCTTGGGCCTCTTGTTATTTAATTATATCCCAACAGGTTTAACATCAGTGCAGCACTTGATACTGGATTAACTAATGTGGCAATATCAATGCTTGATAAAGTCTTCAAGAGTGACGAGTATCTTTCTAAATTTTCTTATTTTTCAAAAAAAAAAAAATGTAGTAAAGCAATATTAACTATCTGTGCAGGTTTGGTAAAGATCAAGTAATAAATGAAGGTACTAGAGTGTTCACGAGGCAAAAAACGGCATTTTTGCGAAAAAACAAGGGCCATAACTCCGGTGTTCCTCATCCGATTAGGCGGGTTTTCGAACTTATCCGAGCTTTCATTGATATTATAAATCTATGCAAGTTTGGTAAAGATCAAATAATAAATGAAGGTGCTAGAGTATTCACAAGGCAAAAAATGGCATTTTTCAGAAAAAACAAGGGCAAAAATGTAGTAAAATATATATAGAGGGTCTTACAAGAGTGCCTGTTTAATATTGAATTTATTAAACGAGTTTGATACAATTATATGATGCGTGGCTGTGCTGAGCATCATATTTTTTCAGAGTTTAATAAATCCAATATTAAATAGGCACTCATGTAAGATTCTATATATCAAATAAATCAAAAAAATCATCGTAAGGAACATTTTTTATTGTAGATCCCTTGTAACAACCTATATATAATGTTGTTGGCTGATGACGTCGTATGGTAACTATGATGACGTTGTATGTTCACTCGGTCTTCTCTGTGTGCACCATCGTTGATTTCTGTAATCTGGTATTTAAACAGTTACAGAAATCTCCGAGACAATTCCAATGCTCACCAAGCTGAACGGAAAGGACCGAACGATGATTCGCCCTTCATTAACATATTTATTTCAATAGTGTAATATGATAAATAAACCATGGCTTTATTACACTCCCACACTGTAGGTTATGTGATCAATAGCGAATACTGCGCCAGTGCCTTTTACTATCAAGATGAGGCTTAGAAAACGAGCTGGGATATTGTGTTTTCATGCCAAGCCTAATAAACTTGATAGTCCCTCTGATATAACTGTTTTTCATCATGTTGATTTAATATCCACACTTTCTGTAAGTTTATTAGTTTTATCTCATAAATAGAATTTATTCTTGACATGGGCCCTGCCATATTGTTTGCTTACTTTATGATGTCACATAAAGTTACGTTCAATAAACACGAAAGTATTCAACCCAGCATAATAGCCTTATAAAATAAAAAGCAAATGTCGTCTTATAAAGAAAAATGTATAAGGTCACCCCTTCATCAGGCTGAAAATGTCATATCTACATGACATATACATATATGTGATTACCTCATATCTACACGTCATATACATATATGTGATTACCTCATATCTACACGACATAAAAATATATATGTGATTACCTTATCTGACCAGGTTTGTACTTGCTATACTTCGGGTCTGCATTTGTCTCTTTGTGATAGCGGCCAGACCTAAAATCAAACACGTTAATTTACAACATCATATAAATTAAGAGCTTCAAACATCAGACATGTTCATTTTCATTTTTTACAGATTTAAGTACACTAGGCCACCAAGGAGATCCTCTTACAGATTTAAGTACACTAGGCCACCAAGGAGATCCTCTTACAGATTTAAGTACACTAGGCCACCAAGGAGATCCTCTTACAGATTTAAGTACACTAGGCCACCAAGGAGATCCTCTTACATATTTAAGTACACTAGGCCACCAAGGAGATCCTCTTACATATTTAAGTACACTAGGCCACCAAGGAGATCCTCTTACAGATTTAAGTACACTAGGCCACCAAAGAGATCCTCTTACAGATTTAAGTACACTAGGCCACCAAGGAGATCCTCTTACAGATTTAAGTACACTAGGCCACCAAGGAGATCCTCTTACAGATTTAAGTACACTAGGCCACCAAGGAGATCCTCTTACAGATTTAAGTACACTAGGCCACCAAGGAGATCCTCTTACAGATTTAAGTACACTAGGCCACCAAGGAGATCCTCTTACAGATTTAAGTACACTAGGCCACCAAGGAGATCCTCTTACAGATTTAAGTACACTAGGCCACCAAGGAGATCCTCTTACAGATTTAAGTACACTAGGCCACCAAGGAGATCCTCTTACAGATTTAAGTACACTAGGCCACCAAGGAGATCCTCTTACAGATTTAAGTACACTAGGCCACCAAGGAGATCCTCTTACAGATTTAAGTACACTAGGCCACCAAGGAGATCCTCTTACAGATTTAAGTACACTAGGCCACCAAGGAGATCCTCTTACAGATTTAAGTACACTAGGCCACCAAGGAGATCCTCTTACAGATTTAAGTACACTAGGCCACCAAGGAGATCCTCTTAATGATAGGGATAAATCTGGAAAAAAGTTTTGTTTTGAAATTACATAACAGCAAAATAATTAAAAATCTTTGGCAGAAGCAACATACTGTGCAACCTAGGATTTGACAATCACAAATTAACCCTTAACCCGCTAAGCACGACTATAATAGCCTTTCCGTCCATTATAAACCCAGATCAGCCTGCTAGTAACTCGCAGGCTGATCAGGGTTTACAATGTCCGTCTGATGATCAGTCATTTTCCCCAAAACAACCCTTTGTCACATAAATGGAATGGTCTTAATTCAAAGAAAGAACAGTCCATTATATAATTATATGGGTTAAGGGTTAATATTTTTAAAATGTGCATCAAATAATTAGCCCTAGATACATGGAACTCTTAACAAGGCACGAAATGACTTTATACTTTCTTTTCTGTGGCTGGATGAAAATCAGCTCTAAACATTTCTGTTTAGCCTCAACTTAATTAACTGCGTGTATTACACTGAGAGCCTTCCTGAATTAAAGAAACTAAAAGATGAAAGGAGATGGTGAGGAAAAGGTAGCAATGACAGATGGAATTGAATTGAACAGGATTTTATAGTCGCAACAGCTAAGGTCAAATGGCGACTATCCCTCAAGCTAGCTGGATAGCTTCCTCACATAAAGATTCCTAGGCCCATGTGGGATCGAACCCACAGCGGTGAAGGACAAGTGATTTCAAGTCAGGGACTAACCACTCGGCCACGGACGCCCCAATGACAGATGGAGGACGAGCTGTAGTAGGAGAGGTTGGGAGAAGAGGAAGGGGTGGAGGAGAAGTAGGTGTAGGACTGTTTGGGGTGGAACCAGACAAGGAGGTGGAGAGGAGTAGAGAAGGGGTTGGGGGAGGAGAAGAAGGGTGGAGGCAGATAAGAATGGACCGACCGTGATCCTATGATATGCTTACTTGGGTGTATTAGATTTAGGATTCTGTTGAGAATTAGCCAGCATGACCTTCCTACTCTCATTTATCTTCTGTTGATTCCGCGGCTCCTTACAGTCCGTCAACATGTGTTCTCCGCCACAGTTCCAACACTTAGGCTTCGATCTGAAAACACCAACACATCATGGATAATAGAGACATGAAGTACCTGACACAATTCAAACACTTGGGCTGCGACCTGAAAGCAAGCTTCAATTATTTATTACAATAAGGTGCAGACTGATAAGGCTAAGGGAAGTGCTCCTAACTTGTTTTCATAAAACAGTTAAATTACTGTTTACAAATCATAAGCAAGCAGCAATGAAATGCTGGTTTCTGAAAATATGACTTCAATGACACAGCAAAGGAGCAATTACATCGATTTCATTAAAGACTGTGGTGTGAGAATTTCATTCTGTTCATTCTGATATTAACTGCTAACAATGAAAACACTTATTCATATTCAATATTACACAAGGTATTGGTGACACTCTTTATCTCTTAATCAGGGCTTCCGTTAATGGGCGTACAGTCGTAAATTACGTCCAAAAATCGTAGTTGTACGGCGAAAATTAACTTCAAAGGTGTACAGTATACTCCAAAACTTCAAAGTACGCCGCGATTCTTTACTAAGGACGTCCCATAATTTGTAATTTGTAACTTCATTTGAGACAGCCGAGGTAACAAGTTGTAAAGCAATTAAGACTCAGTGGAGCCTGTAATTGACAGATAAAACCCGTTTTGTCCAGTTTTATCAAGGGTCACACGTGGCTAGCGAGAAGAGAGTGTTAATAAGATAATTGGCCTAGCTCCGCATTTCACAATAGTAAAAGCAGCAGTATAATCTCGACTCCAAATTGCTTAATTTATATTCATTACCCACAAAGTTGAAAATCCTTACACAAACAGCTTATACTTTTTAGGCTTTTTTTTTTACACGAGAGGTGTTCAACTTATAATTGAACACTTTCATTGTGTAACTGAATCAACTATCTTGAAATTCTCGCCGAATATGTTGATTTTAATGTCAAGTCTAATGATTCCTTCGATATGAAACATTATGACATGCACTATTATGTGCTTCCTAATGTTGCTGCATCTGTATTTTTGAAAAAGGGTAGAGTATGACATTTTGAACCCAAAATCTTCAATTATAAAAATAACTGCAGTACAAAATTTAAGACAAATGCTTTTAAAATGTCGTTTAAGGTTATAGTATTCTGATATGTCCATGTCTGAACGTAAAAAAAGTGTTTTTTTTTTTTAATTTGTCGATTTTCAAGATTTCAGCAAAAATTAACATGAAATTCAACAATGAAAATGATTACATTTACAAAAGCTTCTAGTTCGAAACATCAACTACAGGCATGTTTGTGATTTCCTCCGCTATGAAAAAAATAAGTTTCATACGCTTCTTAAAAGAAAAGATAGAAAAAATATATAACTTAAAATTTAGGGGCAAAACACATACATTTGCAAATAATGATAAAAAATAATATAATTTTTTACCAAAGATATGTTTATAAGGTATATGATAACTGTTCATTTTTTTATATCACAAAATATGATTAAAATAGTTATTTTGGTTAATTTATAAAATTATCTAATATTTATATTATAAACACAGTTTTAAACAATTATGATTATGCATTTAGTGGAATTATTTGGTTTAAGGTAAAACTCCACGGCAACAGAAACATACAGGTTTAAAATTGGAAAATAGTGTACCGGTACACCTAATTCAAAATGTAATTTAAAACGAACCGCGTAAAATTAGAGATTATTTTTAAATGCATACGTTCTAAATGACAAGTTTCACATCATTAAATTACGAATTTTTTATGATAATCACTTCCGCTGAAAAATAACATCTAAACAAAAGTGTTCAATTATAAGTTGAACACCTCTCGTATTTGTGTCTCATTTTTCTATGTATTTTTCAAAATAACAAAGAGAAATGAAGTATTGATAGACAACATTTAATAATCTCTAACCTAGGGGAGAGAACTCTTCGCTAATGGTGTCAACAACAAGGAAGTGAATTTATCACTGGCAAAAACAAGCGATTGCTTTGATAATAAACTGTTAACTGTTTTGATAATAAATTAAAGAAACTGTTACACTTGCCAGTTTTACTTACTTTTCATTTTAAAAGCTTTTCTGGACTGATGAATTGAAAAATTGTTTGCAAAATGTAATTCACTGTATGAAATGTGTGGGTGGGGTATGACACACAAAAGCAAATTAAGTATTTACCCCCCCACCCCCACCCCACACCATCTTGAAATATAAATTGTGTGAGCAATACATCTCGAACTGTGAGCAATATATCTTGAATTATAACTGTGTGGGCAATATATCTTGAATTGAGACTTTATTTTATGAGGGGTCCAATTAGTAAAAATACTAATCTTCCCTGAGACCCTCTTGAATTATAAATGTTGTGAGCAATATATCTTGAATTATAAATGTTGCGAGCAATATTAAAGCATGTGTGCTATAAATCTGGAGTAGTAATGCACTGCATATGCAGATTTTCCTCTCTTCATCAATTGCACATATAACACTAGGCTACATTTGCTTCGGGTAGTCAGTTACCGGTAAGAGTTTGACACTAGTGTGTTTACCAGTGCCACATATTAATGAAATGGAGTTTTATATCCCATTAACACAATAAGTGATATGTGCGGTCATATTGACAGCGACCAAGGCTGATGAGATGAAGGTTCTCAGCAGACATGCCACTGTCTGGGATAAAAAAAACAATGCAGGGCATAGGTCTGCAGCTCCAAAGCGCAAAGTCTCATCTGCAAAAGGCTGCTAGTATAATTTCAATCTAAATTTGTGTAAACGCCTGCAGAATGCTCCAAGTATTGTCAGTTTGTATGTGTCATTGTTTACCTTTCTTTCTCCATCTGTTTCTCCTTGGCCTTAATCAGAGCAACATCTATTGGCAGGGTATCTTCAAACGCCTGCTCGTATCTGGCTACGTTCAGGAAGTATACTAGTATATGGACAGTACAGCTTTTAAAACAAGTATAACTTATCTTGAAAGATAATTTTTGCAAAAAAAATTGAACAATATGTGTCATTTATTGACAAGTACAACTAAAATGCTACACGTCAGTCAGACGATTCAAAACACATTTCTGTATGAAATAGTTCATTCTGAATTAACTACCATACTAGTATATTATATCTGTTTCTTGGCCACAAAGACAGTTACCAAGGCGACCGTTTACTTATCTAGTAATGCATGACAAGTTTAATACTTTTTTTTTTATACTAAAAAAAATAAAAATTATAAACATTAAAATACACAGACAGTCATAAAATTGGGAAAAAAGAGTAAATCATTCATTTAATAATTGTATCTTTAATACTGATTTCAGTGCACTGACTTCACAGAGACATTTGAAAGTGTTTTGTTCTTAGTACTTGTCACACCAACGCTTCTTCTGTTTTTAAATTCTGTACTTTTTTTCTTTCTGTTTTGTTTTTTTACTTCCTCTCCTATTGCGAAAAAATGTATTGCAAGAAATTAATTTCAATTATTTGTATCCAACATTTTACCATGGCCCTTTATCTATTGCATATCTGAGCCATGATTGCCATTACATATTTTCAGAATGGATACATAGGAATGTCCCAACTCTCGGTCAAAGAAGGGTTGTACTCTACCATCG
Source organism: Cyrtodaria siliqua (assembly GCA_037043455.1). NCBI lineage: Eukaryota > Metazoa > Mollusca > Bivalvia > Adapedonta > Hiatellidae > Cyrtodaria > Cyrtodaria siliqua. The sequence goes on along the minus strand of JAWPHD010009436.1, from coordinate 50,167 downwards.
GCCAGCCTAGGGTGTCGAACACACAATCGTGGTAAAACTGCGAACATCCAATAATCTGCAATACAAAAAACATAATCTCTGGGCTTAAAATTAAAGAACGGATGTGATGATGGAGAGGTTAACATTGCTTAATACAATTCATGGGGTAAATATTCCTTGTGCTTATAAATCCAGAAAACCATACATACTCGATCGTTTATAGATACAAACCAACTTTTTCTTCATTAAAGACCAAAGAAACTTTCAAAAATTGATAAAAATGATGACAATATTTTTTAAAAGAATTTTTCGCATAACAGGGCTTCCGGCAGTGTCATAAAGCCATGACTTTGTATTATGCAAATGAGGACCGAATCACTGTGTTTGTATACAGTAAAACTTGTAGGTAAGTTATTTGCATAGTATAGATTGGGATATGTTCAAAGAGAGATTAATACTGTATATCATATTTGAAATTCATCTTTTTTTTTTATAAAATGCATGTACCGTATTTTACCTTGTACAGTACGCAGTTTTTTTACTTCTTTTACGGTTTCCGAAAGGGGGTGCTTACAATACAAGGAACCAATACAAAAAACTTTTTCTTGCATTTTATATGCAGAAAATCGATGTCAGACTGGAGAAAAACGCCGATGAAAACATCGGAGACGAACAGACAGACATTTGTGAATGCCGATAATACTTTATTTTTCGTGACTAACTCGCTTTATACAAGCAATTTATTGACTTAATTCGACTTAGAAATGAATAAAGTTTATTATAAAGCTTGTTTTTATATAAATGTTTGCATATTTGTTGTAGAATTTCAATAAATGAGTGAACGAAATTTGGCCCTTGTTTTGTTATTTATATCAGCTGACTTGATATCACGTGATTTCCATGCATTAGACTGGTACACGTAGGTATTGTACAATTCTATTCTCATATGTTAAATGCACCAGACGACACTTGCAGACGACAGTAAAAGCGATGATAATACTTGCATATTTGTTGCAGAATTTTAATAAAGGATGGTCATGTTTTCCCTTTGTTTTGCTGTTATCCGCTAAACTGTTTATAAATTTCACAAGTTTTGCAAACTTATAAATAGCTACAATACAGACACACTTTAAACACGGGTAGAGTGGGTTATTCTATTTCTATAATCCTTTGAAGTTGACGCATTGATATTTCTGAGGATGCACTTTGACACGTTGTGTGATAGCCACGGGGTATTTCCAGTGTGTACAGTTAACTGATCACGCGTGACACTTATGATAAGCATTGGTTCCCGTGAATACACAATGTTAGTATAATCGGCGTAGTCGGTAGTAACCAACGACTTTGTCGTATTTGTTTTAGTAGATGTAATTATCGGATTACGGACAATTATCTGCGGCATTATAATCGGCTCTTTGATGAGTTGATGAGATGACACAAGATAGGTACTCCCCTGAAGATTGGCAATTAATGATTAATGATTTAAGTAATTATATTGTTCCGGTGTTGTTTTCTTTTGTACGCTAATTTTCGCGATCTGCAGATAGTTGTTATACCGTATTATTCTGCTTTAATTGTCGTGATGCAAGTAGAGATATTTTTTTTAATTTGTTTAACCTTTTATTTTCGTCAAATTGTTCATCTAGGAAAAATAATATTTTGATGCGTATTATACACGGAAACAACTTTTTTACCCCAGTTTTGACTTCTGAGAAGTGGGGTGCGTACTATACACAGGTGCGTAGTATACAAGGTAAAATACGGTATTCAAAAAGTTATATTAGTTTAAGAGTGTAGGTATTATTTGTAGTGCCAATGCGTACCAGCCGCATAACATCTCTGACGTCGTGTAAAACAATAAACAACATTATGATTTCAAGCACAAAATGCAACAGGTAATTTGACAGCAATAAAGTGAAACTTTCACATAATAAGGGTGTAAAGTGATAAATATTTTTCTTACACTCACGTACAATCCTCAGTTTAACAACTCTGTGCTAATTATTTATTTAATAAATACCCATATACAGTTTAAAACCAGTCAGTATATTTAACTGTGGCAATGCTACTTGTCCCAATGTTATTCCCATATACTGAATAGTATGAGAACTCAACATTAATATTTATGGAAGGAGTGTTTTTTTTATTTTTATATTTTATGAACACAACTCCTACCATAACAATTGGGAATTTTAGCGGGAGTTTTCATAAAATTGGGGAAAAAAAGAGTAAATCATTCATTTAATAGTTGTATCTTTAATACTGATTTCAGTGCACTGAGGTCAACAGAGACATTTAAAATGTTTTGGTTCTCAGTACTTGTCACACTAATGCTTCTTTTTCTTCTGTTTTTTTTCTTTCAATTGGAAATGTTTGTCTCAAAACTGGGAATACAAATTATGTTTTGGCATTGGCCCAATAACGCCTATAAAAATGCCAAAAAACAACAACTGGAGAGCTAAAAGGAAACTTACGGAATGAGCTTGGAACATTTTGTCTGTTCTCTTGGCGATAGGAATCTTGTCGTTCATATCTGCACAACTGGGCGTCGTGCTCTGCACAATAGAAAGCATATCCATCTTATTAGGCCGACCATAAAAAATTGTTGGTTTGCTGTTTCCCTACCTACCCACCAAAAAGAGCCCTACCCAAAACTTTTTATAGCAATGCTTTAACATTTTTTATTTTTTTTTACTGTTTTTAGTATATTTTTCTTTAATTTCTTAAGATTTTTTACTGTCTTTGGCAAAAAAAAAATTCACCTACCCACTTATAAAATCCTGAGTCGGGGAAACAGCAAACAAATATATTTTTAAGGATGGCCTTAACATCAAAAACATCCAGGAAGAGCCAAATCATGTGTTGTCAAAATATGTGTGACCAAACCAACTGCTGAATGTATCATTATTATAGTTTTTATTATTTTTTTGACGAATACCGAATTATGTACTTAAAGGGAATGTAGCGACACAGCCAAACCATCTTTATTATTGACAGTTCTGAAAAACTTGAATAAGGGTGAAAGAATTATCAAAATCGGATGATAAACAAAGAAGAGATGATCATTTGAAGTTTCTGTTGAAACGGATATGGAAGCGGCCATTTTGAGAGCAATGACATCACCGTTCTAAATGACCATATATGGAATTATAAGAATTTACTAAAATGACTGCAATTGTAAGATTGAAATATATATATGTAATACTTAAATGGCAATAATGCTTTATATGACCAGTAACATTTTTTTGCATTCATGTGCAATGATTTTCTTCGTTTAAAAAATATTTATCAATATTCCATATAGGGTAAGATGGAACTATGACATCATAGTTCTAACGTAGTGACTCCCATGTACGTTTTAGAACAACCTTTAAATGGTCATATCTTTTTTGTTTATCATCTGATTTTGATAATTATTTCACCTTTTTCCAAGTTTGTTTCAGAACTCTCAATAATTTGGCTGTGTTGCTACATTCCCTTTAAGCTAATTAAGTAGCATCAGACATGTCCAAACAAATTTACTTTCTCCACTTACAACTTGTGTTAACTAACAGAACAAACAAGAAATGTCACTGTAAGTGGCAAGTGGTTGTGCACGACACGTCTGACGTCTTGTACTGGTGAACATTTCTGCCAGGTTATATAAAAATCCCTCAACGAATGACAAAGTTATAAACCGGACACGATTTACATGACTTAAATCAAATACAGGGACATATGACATCTTCTGACCTCTAAGTGTGACCTTGAATATGGACATGAAAGAACTTCTTTTTGACCCTTGACCTCCAAGTGTGATCTTGACCTTGAAGTTACGGACATGGACTTTTTGTGACACATCGTCTTGTTATGGTCTCCGTGGCCGGATGGTTAACGACGTTGCATTCTAAACCTTAGACTCCCACCGCTGCGGGTTCGAATCTCACTGGGAGCTCGACTTGTGAGGAAGTGTTGATTCTTACGGATGGCGGGAGGTTTACAGTACTTGTTCTACCCAGGAAAAAGTGGGTGGTCTGCCTCCATCACAAACAAAAATCGGCGTAATATAACCTTACATGTGTTGAAAATGACGTAAAACACCATACAAACATTTAAAAATCCCTCAAGGAATGTCAAAGTTATTTACCGGACATGAAATATGGACACAAACATACTTCTTTATGGCCTTTAACCTCTGTGACCTTGAACTTGGAGCCATGGACCTGGATTTTGTGCGGGACATGTCTTGTGCCAAGCCATTTGAAAATCCGTCCATGAATGTCAGAGTTATTTACCGGACATGATGGTACGTACGAACTGACGGACTGTGTGACAACTATATGCCACCCTTTGGGGGCATAAAAATTACCTTGAGATCAAGCTTCTGTAATGCCTGGTAATCAGCTTGAGAATCTTCATCAATGAGATGCTTTATGTAGCCTTCAATCTGTGTCTTGTATTTTCTGTGATGTAAACAAAAGATTCTATTAAGGTTATATAGGAGAACAAGAGGCCTTAATGATCCTGAAGCACTGGACTGATAGTCTAGGATATATTGATCATTTCTGAAGAAAAAAAACATTTGTTTTAAATGTTTTTCATATTTGTTACGTTGACGTTTTCTGATTTATCAATAATATAGTGTAAACATGTTATTGTGTCATCAAGGCCATTCAGTTGTAATTAGTAACTTGGAAGTTTCTGGATGAGTAAATGGTATGTATTGTTGATACATCAAATGTCTCATAGCTTTTTCAAATAATCTCTGAACATCATTTGGACCTGTGACCACTGAAATACAGAAAACTCTTTCTTAATTTGCAAATTTGCAAATTTATGTGTCAAAATAATGACTGACTGACAGACCCACGTGACATTAAGTTTTTGTATACTGTCACACTCATCATTTAAGTAACACAAATATTTAATCGACACAAAGAAGAAAATGCAAGAGTTAGATTTTTGTATATGAATAAATACATTGTATTATTAAACTAATAAAATAAAATACATTCTCCCTTTGTTTTCCAATTATAACGGTCCAAATTAAGCGGCGGTCGTCCGTTTAAGAGGCATCACACACATAATGGTAAAACGCCAATTTTTAGGGCAAGTGTTCTTAAATGTGGAGCAAGTGTCATTATGTGCAGGGCAAGTGATTTTCAAAATATTTCCAGGTCCCTGGAGAGGATAAAAAACACTGTGCATCTGTAATAAAAGTGACACCGGATTATTGGGACTATTGTGAATTATTCAATCAGAAAAGACTTGAAGTAAAATTGGATTAAAGGGACATTTGACAATTTTGATTAAAGAGACACTTAACAATTTTGGGGCTCCACAATTATTTTTTTAAAAAATAAAAGATTGTTTAAGTGTTTTAAGGTGTGTAGGTGTCAGTTTTATAGTAGACTGCCCATATTACTTTCAAGAAACATGATTTTGATTTTCTAGATGTGATTTTAGTATAGTAAGGAATAATTCTAAAAAAAAATCCTACCTACCTACCCTAATTTGTTTGGGAACAAGACCAGAAACTGGTTGGTGATTTTGCCTCAATAAAATCATGTTGTTATTTACAAACATCTATCTTACCTGGAAAAGTTGTTGTTCTGAAATATCACCTGTACTGCTGATGATTCCTCATCATGAATAAATCTGAAATTGAAATAAAAGTATGAAGAAGTAAGTGACTAGCTCTGAAGTTTCCATTCTCTAGTCTATATGAAAGAAAGACATTTTAGGAAAACTTGTATAAGTTGATTTACTTCAAAGAATCGATCGTACATGAATTTCTGGATGGGTTGGTAGAGGGATAGTTGTTTCCTTACATGCCCACTAAAAAAGGGCCATACCCAAAACTTCTTGTAGGAAGTCTAAATCAACACATTTTGTTACTATCTTAAGAATGTGTTTCTTTAATTTAATAATATTTTTTTAAAAAAAAATAGAAATGTGTCCATTGGCACAGATGCCCCCAATGAAAAAAGTGTAAAAACTTAAAATTTGACTTAAAAGGGGCCGTCACTCTGGTAATACTGGGTCTATTTTGACGCCAAATCGATTTGCACATTTTGATATCATAGGTAAGTATCCTGTAAAGTTTGAAAAGAAACGGAGTAAAACTGTGGGATGAAAAAAGGGCCATTACTCCGGTAATACCGAGTCGATTTTGACACCGAAATGGTATGCACATCTTGACATCATAGGTAAGCATAATATACAGTTTGGAAGAAATCGGTTGAAAAGTGTGGGAGTGAATAGACACACAAGATATTTTGACGTAAAATTTGACAAAAAAGGGGCTATAACTAGGTACCGGTAATACTGGCAGTGCTCAAGAAATAGGATAGCCCGACGCCCGGGGCTCCTCGAAATCCATTCCGGGCCTGTCTCAGGAGCCCGTCGGGCCTGTCTTAAAAAAAAACAAAAACAAAAAAAAAAAAAAAAAACAACGTTTTACTGGATCTCAAGCTCAAGTTCCTCACGACAAAATACTCCATGTGTATTGTGAACTGTGAAAACACTTGCAATAAAGTAATTAAAATGTGTTATACACACATTGAAACAATAAGAAGAAGTTCGAATATTTAGCCTGGCTTCGTGTCGGCAGTTTGTCACAACTTTGAGGTCGACAATTGATGACATAAAACTCATTATTCTGCTATTAGGGTTGTGTTTTCTTTCCTTTGTGATAAGAAATACCGTTTTTGGCATTAAAAACACACTAATGCATGAAAAAAAAATCGTTATTGATGGTATTTCGATTGAATGTTTGTGAAATGTTCGGGCCGTAAAAGTGCGGTGTCATAGTAGTTCGGATTTTTTTTTTTTACATAATCAAATAAGAAAAACTGTCCTTTACAAATACATATTGGTGGAAAGAAAAATATATACACTTCTCAAAACTGCTAACTACACCGCTCACGTTTTGGGTTATATATATCGATGGGTTGAATGTTTTTCAATAAAATAAAAAGGAAATACCAATTCAATCATTTTTACATCATTTCATTTTATTTTTTTCATGGGCAATGCTAGAACTAAACCACAATAAGCAATTACAAACGACCCATGTAAACACTAAAGTCACACTTTTCCCATATCTACATGTAAACACTAAAGTCACACTTTTCCCATATCTACATGTAGATATGGGAAAAGTGTGACTTTAGTGTTTACATGGGTCGTTTGTAATTGCTTATTGTGGTTTAGTTCTAGCATTGCCCATGAAAAAAATAAAATGAAATGATGTAAAAATGATTGAATTGGTATTTCCTTTTTATTTTATTGAAAAACATTCAACCCATCGATATATATAACCCAAAACGTGAGCGGTGTAGTTAGCAGTTTTGAGAAGTGTATTATGTATATGTATAAATACAGATATAAAATATATTTCTATTCATTATTTAAGGTGTAAGGAGTTCCTGGAATCCTACTTTTAAATGAATTCTAGTCTAGGCTCCTAATTCTTTACTTGGAGAAAGTGGTGACAAAAAGAAAAAATATAGCCAGAGGAGGCTCTGATAGTCTCATAAAACCTGATTAAAAATTTGGCTCCATATTTTAAACGAAATGGTAAATAAGTCCGCTGACCAGGGAGCATAAAGTGGTAGCAAAAAGAAAAATCTAGTCAGAGGAGGTTCGGAGCTTGATTAATACATACATAACAAATGTGTGCTATAAAAGTGAATAAAGACACATTTCCAATAAGAAAACAATATTGGACCTTTCCATTTTAAATCAGGGCCTGTCCATTTCAAATCAGGGCCTGTCCATTTCAAATCGGGGCCTGTCCATTTTCAGAAGCAACAAGCCCTGGGCCTGTCTCTTAAAATAATTTTCTTTGAGCACTGACTGGGTCGATTTTGACGCCGAAACGACATGCACATCTTGACATCACAGGTAAGCATCTGGTAAAGTTTCGAAGCAATCGGTTGAAAAGTGTGGGAGGAGATAGACACACAAACTTCTGGGACGGAAAGACATGGCTAACTTCACCATTCAGTGGTGGGGGCATAAAAAATGTTTACCTACACATGAAATCCTGTGACAGGGAAAGAGCAAATAAACAAACTATTTATAAATTCAGACATAAATAACTGCTTTATTAAATCAGACAAGGAATGAATATTCACCAGTCAATTTGCAAAATTTTAAAAGTTATTACGTAAAATAACCATGTAAAGATTATATCTATCTTCTTTCTTTTTTTCCTTTTTTTAATTTTACTAAGTCATATATTTAACCAAAGATGTATATACATAAAAACTCAAATATAAATTTGAAAATATATAAAATTATCGAGTCATCTTAAGGCAGACCGGAACTACATGTACCTTACTGCAATCAGAACTTCAGTTTTTCAGGACGATTACAATTTATTCTAAACAATAAGAGAGAAAAAAATTAACGCCTTACCTTGTAGAATCGATGATATTGCAAAATCTCTTGAATTTATTTCCTTCACATGATTAAGGAATCTTAATATAATTGTAAAATATTAGATAAATATTGTTTATATCAAATGAGAAATTGCATTAAAATATACTATCAGTACATTTGAAAATACAATTTGCTTATTACCATTCTTATAATTAATATTAATGATTGAACAAATGTAAGTTATCCAGAAAAACTAGCGGGATGCCGTGAGTTTTAAAAAATCAAGATTGCTGTGTGTCCCTTTAAATATGCTGAGTATATATGTATGTAGTGTAAATACTGGATGTTGAATTTTATGATTTTACATTAATTTGTAATGACATTGATAATGACATATGCTAGGCACATAAATGTATCCAGTTTGTATTTATTACCAGTATTCTTAAAGGGAATGTAGTGACACATCCAAACAAGCTCTATTATTTATTGAGAGTTATGAAAAACTTGGAAAAGGGTGAAAGAATTATCAAATTTGGATCATAAACAAAACAGTTAAGATGATTTGAAGTTGTTCTGAAATGGATCTGGGAGCCGCCATTTTTAGAAACATGACGTCATAGTTCCGAGTTACAGATTGTGTCTGAATGAGGTTCTATGTACAGATTGTGTCTGAATGAGGTTCTATGTACAGAGTCTGTCAGATTGTGTCTGAATGAGGCTCTATGTACAGAGTCTGTCAGATTGTGTCTGAATGAGGTTCTATGTACAGATTGTGTCTGAATGAGGTTCTATGTTCAGAGTCTGTCAAATTGTGTCTGAATGAGGTTCTATGTACAGAGTCTGTCAGATTGTGTCTGAATGAGGTTCTATGTACAGAGTCTGTCAGATTGTGTCTGAATGAGGTTCTATGTACAGAGGCTCTATGTACAGAGTCTGTCAGATTGTGTCTGAATGAGGTTCTATGTTCAGAGTCTGTCAGATTGTGACTGAATGAGGTTCTATGTACAGAGTCTGTCAGATTGTGACTGAATGAGGTTCTATGTACAGAGTCTGTCAGATTGTGACTGAATGAGGTTCTATGTACAGAGGCTCTATGTACAGAGTCTGTCAGATTGTGTCTGAATGAGGCTCTATGTTCAGAGTCTGTCAGATTGTGTCTGAACGAGGTTCTATGTATAGAGTCTGTCAGATTGTGTCTGAATGAGGTTCTATGTACAGAGTCTGTCAGATTGTGTCTGAATGAGGCTCTACGTACAGAGTTTTAAAACCTTTTCTTTAAGGGTCAATCATGGTAATCTCGGACACAGTATAAATTCAGACACCCACGCAGTTTCGTAATTAAAGTGGTTAAATCACTCTCGTTGCTGTTCTATTAATACATCCCCCAACTTGCATGGACTCTTCTATCTTGCATGGACTCTTCCATCTTGCATGGACTCTTCCATCATCTATATCCTTGTGATATATACAAGAAAAAGTTAATAAATTAACACTGTCCAAATTTAACCCATTTCTCAATTTTAAAATCAGGGTAAACTCGGACACTTTGGTTTTTGGTAAATAAAACCATTTATTCTTAAGTATAAACACACTCTGTATGTCTAGCCCGAGCTTTATTATCGACTGTCAGCGGATTACTATCAGCTGTCCGAGTTTCCCCGTTGTCAGTCCAATTTTACCCTTTAAGTAAAAACGTTACGTTTTGTAGTTTTTCTGAGGTAAATTTAGTCACGAAACCTGTCTACCATTTAACAGGAAATGGTACTTTTGATCTCTTTACCATTACCCCTATGCTCTATATAGCCAGTTGGTCCAAGACATACAGAATAATGATAGTGTTTTTTTCTTATATATTAAGTAGTACCGAAAAACGGTATCATTCTCAATGGCAAAAAGTATGTTTTCTCCCCAATTGGAGCGAAAAAATTCCCAATCTCAAAAAAAAAACATTTTAGAGGGGAACTTTAAACAGAAACAGGGGAGAATATATACTTTTAGGGGAGGGTACTGAAATATTACAAGAGGATGTATACATGGTAGTGTGTTTGCAAAGTATTTAAACATACAATATTGCTTTTGTCCGATAGTGAATAATTCCCAATTTAAGACAAAAATACGTGAATTTTCCCAATTTAATGGGTACCGGTACCATTCCCAAAAGAGTGGAAAAAACCTCTGAATGACAACTATGACGCGCTTTGAGAATACTTTGAAACTCTTAGTGATATTGATATGGGACTTTTTCTAAAATTATCAGCATGATATGATGTTGGTCCTTGTCGAAAATCTTGAATTTCTGGCCGACCTGAAATTTTGCTAGGATCAATTAGACATCAAGAGCAACATTCCTGTAAAGTTTCATGAAAATCAGCCAAGTAGTTTCAGAGGAGTAGTCGCTACAATTTTTTACTATATAACTCTGATGTAAACAAAGATGGCCACTGACAGCCATGTTTAACGTCGAATCAAAACGATTTTCGACAAGGACCAACATCATGTCATGCTGATCATTTTAGAAAAAGTCCCAAATCAATATCACTTATAGTTTTCAAGAAGTAGTCGCTACAAACTTGTATTTTAAAACTCGATTTTTAGCTTTGGCAGCCATCTTGGATTTTACATCAACATGAATTTTTGCTAGGATCAACTAGACTTTATGGGCAACATTTCTGTAAAGTTTCATGAATATCCATCCAGTAGTTTCAGAGGAGTTGTCGCTACAAATAAAAGTTTACGGACAGACAGACGGACAGACGACGGACGCCGCACCACGGCATAAACTCTGCTGATCTCTGATCAGTAGAGCTAAAAATGGATAAAAATATTTTACACAAATATTAAATCTTGTATTTTAGTTAATGGCCATCTATCGGAGTGGTTTTTTATTCACCGAGGCTGCCGACAGGGAAGTCCCCTCTCCCCATACATTTTTATTCTGTGTGTCGAAATATTGGCTGTACAAATAAAGATATTAAAGGAGTTAAAGTAGGAGATACTGAATATGTAATTTCTCAATATGCCGACGATACCTCCCTTATATTAGACGGCACCGAAAAATCCCTTAAACATGCTCTAATGGTTTTAAAATTCTATAGAGATATATCCGGTCTTAATGTTAATGTTGACAAAACCAGAGTTATATGGTTTGGAAAAAATAAAGGTTCTAATGTAAAATTATGCACAGACACAGACCTTAATTGGGATCAGGGGGAATTTGTGATCCTTGGAATTAATATGTCAACACATTTGAGAAGTGTGGTTGCATTAAATTATGACAGAAAAATAAACGAAATCAAATCATTATTACTGTTCTGGTCAAAAAGAATACTCACACCCTTTGGAAAAATCACCATTATAAAAAGCTTAGCTTTACCAAAGTTAAATCACTTAATTTCATCATTACCTAATCCACCTGAAGATCAGGTCACACTGTTGCAAAATATGTGTTTTAATTTCCTCTGGAATAATCACCCAGACAAAATAAGGAGATCTGTTGTAACTCAAGATTATGATTGTGGTGGACTTAGAATGATCAATATTAAACAGTTCATAATTATATTCTCTGAAATTAACGTGGACTAGAAGACTTTTGACTGGGAATAAAAAATGTATGGAAATCCATAAACCCATTCACCACTAATATGCTATTTTTCGGCAACGACTATGTAAAAAATAACTTGCAAAAAATATGCAATCCTTTCTGGAAGGATGTTTACACAAGTCTTAACATCCTATTAGATGTTAAAAACCTATTGTCATGGAAAGAGTTCTTAACACAACCGTTATTGTACAATAATAACATTAAGATTGGAAGATCAAGTGTTTTTTTTTATAAAAGATGGTATGATAAAGGTATTTTATTTATTAATGATATAATGGATATTAAACAATGGTAATCTTCTCTCTTTTACCCTATTTATCGAAACGTTTGCTGTACATTCACATTTTTTAGAATATGAAGGAATGACTGCAGCAATACGGGGCTACCTTCAGAAACAATATTTTGCTCATCTTGCTATCAAGTTAGAAAATCCAATTTACCCATCAATAGTGTCCCTAATAACAAGCGCACCGAAAGGCTGTCATCCCATTTATGATATACTTATTAAATCAAATGTACATCCAACATCTATAGCAAAATGGGGACAATATATATATGGTATAAATATAGACAAGAGATTGGAATGACTTATTCAAAACACCTTTCAAATGTACAAAAGATACTCGATTACAATGGTTTCAGGAAAAAATAAACCACAGAATTACTGCTACAAACATCCTTTTGACAAAAATGAAGATAAAAAATGATAACTCCTGTAGCTTTTGCACAGTCTCCAGAAACCATTACACATTTATTTTGGGAATGTAAATATACCAAAACATTTTGGAATATTTTTAAGATTACTTGCAATGATAATAATATAATAATCCAACCGGAATGGACTACAAAATATATAATTTTTGGGTCTAGTGAATATGACAATGTTCTAAATAAACTAATTTTACATGCAAAATACTTCATATATAAATGTAAGTTAGATGGAAGATAACCATTGTTTCGAAATTTCAAACCACAAATTAAATACAGTAACATATATCAAACTGAAAAAATAAACGCAATTAAAAGTTTTACATTTGATAAATTCGAAAAACTTTGGTTGACTTATAAATCCCTACTTAATAATTTGTTTTGTTTTAAATTTTAAGAGTTACACTGTGCAACACATCTATCTTGTTCCTTCTTCTTGTTTTTTGTTTTGTCTTTTTTTGACAAAAGGAAAATCCCAAGAAATGTGTAATAACTGTTAAATTATGTTCCCCGCTGTTCCCATTGAATATGGACGAGTCACACCTCCATAGAAATATCTTGTCTTTTCTTTATATATTTGGTGGATAGCACCATTTTTGTTTCACAAACAACTGTTGAAAAACTCAGCAGAGATGGTATGTGGATCTTGTATAAAACCTGAAACACTCATAGTTTATTATGTTAGCATTGTATTTATCTACGTTAAACAATTCTTTATACAAGATATATATGCTGGGTTTTGAAAAAAATAAATATTTCTTTACAATTATCAATGAAGGCGTAGGAAAGTATTTTGACAATTTTGTAAATGTCAAGATTTAAAGGGACACACAGCAATCTGGTGTATTTGTAAATAAAATTCTTTTGAAAGACCCTCAGATTGCAGAAAGCCCCTTTTATCAAAATTGTATTTTAAAAATCTTTTGAATATTGTAAAGAAATATAAAAAAAATCCCCATTTATATACACCCAAGTGATATGAAAACGCAACACGGGAATTTCCGCTTTATATTGTATATACTGCACACTTAAGGGTGCCCTCTGGTGAATATCAGAACAGTAAGAATTTTTAATTTCCCTGTTTTTTATGAAGACTAATATATGACTAGTTAGTTTCTGGAAAAATAATGATGGGTCGGTGATTTAACTTTTTTGCAAAATTAATCTTTAGTACCGTAATACACTCTCACAGTGCGGTTTTAAATTCTGAATCAGCTGCAAATTGTGTATGGCAACTTACATGTGTGTAGTGTGGTTTGCAGAACAGGTATCGATTTTCCGTCTTTTTTTATGTAATAGATCATACTTTAGAACGAAAAATTAAGGGTTGGGGTATTTTTATCACCATCTGAAAAATTAGTACATCCCTTGTCATTACCCCACCCAGTTTACTATAAATTGCATTTTTAGCTCTACTGATCAGAGATCAGCAGAGCTTATGCCGTGGTGCGATGTCCGTCGTCCGTCCGTCAACTTTTTTTTTGTAGCGACTACTCCTCTGAAACTACTGAATGGATTTTCATGAAACTTTACAGAAATGTTGCCCATGAAGTCTAGTTGATCCTAGCAAAAATTCATGTAGATGTGAAATCCAAGATGGCCGCCAAATCTAAAAATAGGTTTTCAAAAAACAAGTTTGTAGCGACTACTTCTTGAAAACTCTAAGGGATATTGCTATGGGACTTTTTCTAAAATGATCAGCATGACATGATGTTGGTCCTTGTCGAAAATCGTTTTGATTCGACGTTAAACATGGCTGCCAGCGGCCATCTTTGTTTACATAGAGTTATATAATGAAAACTTGTAGCGACTACTCCTCTGAAACTACTTGACGGATTTTCATGAAACTTCACAGGAATGTTGCTCTTGATGTCTAATTGATCCTAGCAAAATTTCAGGTCGGCCGGAAATTCAAGATGGCCGCCACGGCTAAAAATAGATTTTTAAAAAATAAGTTTGTAGCGACTACTTCTTGAAAACTATAAGAGATATTGATATGGGACTTTTTCTAAAATGATCAGCATGACATGATGTTGGTCCTTGTCAAAAATCGTTTTGATTCGACGTTAAACATGGCTGCCAGCGGCCATCTTTGTTTACATAGAGTTATAAAATGAAAACTTGTAGCGACTACTCCTCTGAAACTACTTGACGGATTTTCATGAAACTTCACAGGAATGTTGCTCTTGATGTCTAATTGATCCTAGCAAAATTTCAGGTCGGCCGGAAATTCAAGATGGCCGCCACGGCTAAAAATAGATTTTTAAAAAATAAGTTTGTAGCGACTACTTCTTGAAAACTATAAGAGATATTGATATGGGACTTTTTCTAAAATGATCAGGATGACATGATGTTGGTCCTTGTCAAAAATCGTTTTGATTCGACGTTAAACATGGCTGCCAGTGGCCATCTTTGTTTACATAGAGTTATATAATGAAAACTTGTAGCGACTACTCCTCTGAAACTACTTGACGGATTTTCATGAAACTTCACAGGAATGTTGCTCTTGATGTCTAATTGATCCTAGCAAAATTTCAGTTCGGCCGGAAATTCAAGATGGCCACCACGGCTAAAAATAGATTTTTAAAAAATAAGTTTGTAGCGACTACTTCTTGAAAACTATAAGAGATATTGATATGGGACTTTTTCTAAAATGATCAGCATGACATGATGGTTATCTGAGTCGAACATTATTTTGATTCGACGTTAAACATGGCTGCCAGTGGCCATCTTTGTTTACATAGAGTTATATATTGAAAACTTGTAGCGACTACTCGTCTGAAACTACTTGACGGATTTTCATGAAACTTCACAGGAATGTTGCTCTTGATGTCTAATTGATCCTAGCAAAATTTCAGATTGGCCAGAAATTCAAGATGGCCGCCACAGCTAAAAATAGATTTAAAAAAAATAAGTTTGTAGTGACTACTTCTTGAAAACTATAAGTGATATTGATATGGGACTTTTTCTAAAATTATCAGCATGACATGATGGTTATCCGAGTCGAACATTATTTTGATTCAATGTTAAACATGGCTGTCAGTGGCCATCTTTGTTTACATAGAGTTATATAATGAAAACTTGTAGCGACTACTCCTCTGAAACTACTTGACGGATTTTCATGAAACTTCACAGGAATGTTGCTCTTGATGTCTAATTGATCCTAGCAAAATTTCAGGTCGGCCGGAAATTCAAGATGGCCGCCACTGCTAAAAATAGATTTTCAAAAAACAAGTTTGTAGCGACTTCTTCCTGAAAACAAAATCAATCAGTAGAGCTTCAAGGTCATTGACCTCTTGTTAAATTTGTGATCCATAAATTTTTCATGATAAAGGAACAGTAAACTTTTTGAGATATTTTGTCTACAATATATTCAAGACCTGAGTTTTTGAATGAAAAAATAAAAATTGGGGGTCGGTGTGCATATAAGAAAGATATTCAATAAAAACTGAGAAAAAAATGTGCTTTTTTAGATTTCTACGAGCTCTGACATATAACGGCATAGGTCTGTAACAAATAATAGGAAAATACTTTTTATTCCTGTCTCTGTATATGCTAACACATGTCTTTGTAATAAAGTTTAAAATAAGTGAATATCTTAAACGGTTTTTGAGAAATACCGTCTTTTGTACCCCTATCCCCCATTTTGGCTTATGTTAAAAATTGTCAATTTTGGGCACAAAATGTGAGGTCAAAAAATAATTATATATTTTTTTTTTTTGCACTGAAATATCCCTATAGGGCATAAGTTAGTTACTGTATAATTATTTTTTCCAGTTTTATTATAATTTTTGAAATATAACAAATGTAAATTTCCGGAAGAGCAAAAATCCAAAACCTCAGCAGTGGCCACCCTTAATTGCACATAATATTCCAAAGAAATCCCAAGATGTTTTTTTAAAAAAAAGTTGCAGTTAACTAGAGAAAGGACACAACTGTGATGTTGTAGACGTTTTAATCACACTACACTTTGTAACAAGAACTTCATCAATGTTGAAGTTGCTCTTCGAAAAATTGAGCTAGTTCAGTACTGTATTTAACGTAAATAGTTTGCAAAATTTTCCATCCTAAGTTTGCTCACATGATTGAGCCAAACGCGTACTCTGTGAATAATGAAACATTGCAGGAATACTATTTGCTGTATTATTTGTTGTTTTAGTATTTTTTCCAAAAGGAAAGGTCTTACGTAGCCATGTACCATTCGATAAAAAGCAGCATATTGTACATACAATATATAGCGGAAATTCCCGTGTTGCGTTTTCATATCACTTGAGTGTAGTTTCTAATCAAGATATGCATTTTTTCTTTTCTTCATATTTTGAAAACTGTTTATATATAATAAATATTATGCATATTAAGGCTATATATGTACGGTTTGCTGAGGGGTGGCCCTACCCGACCTTCACAGACCTATTACGGGGTGATTAAATGGATTACCATTAATTTGGTGATCGAAATTTAAAAAAAAATCAACAACAATCTCATTCAAATCAGACCCTTTATCACGCTAAGATACTCTTCGCTACTAGGATCTGACGACTTCCCATTATTGTCACATCAGATTGACCTTAATATGAGCCTACAAAATTGTTCGGTTTTGACAGCTTCACTGCGCTTGTCGCATTTCAGTAAATCGCTGTGGAGCAGTCTACGCTTGGTATTGAAACTTTTAGCTTATAAGTTATATTGAATAATAATCATGAATATTTATTAGATGAAAGGTCGATCTGACGTGACCTTAAAGGTAATGTGGTCAGATCCAATAGCGGAGAGTATCAAAGCGTAATTAGGATATGATTTTAATGAGATTGAATCAATGCTTACTGGTTACCCTTTTGAGGGCCCCTATTAACATTGTGTGCGCGAGCTTGCAATCGGATTTTGACATTTTTAACAATGAAGTGAACTTAACTTTACTCTGCAAGTTGTTTTTGTTCGAATAATCAGGGCTTCCACTAAGGTTCAAATTTAGGAAGTTTAAACTTCCTGCATAATTCATTGGAAAAATTTAGGAAGTTCCCGTGTTTGGACATGGCATTCATACTCAGTCGAGTCAATGATTCCGTGTGGTGTTTGGGGTGGAGGGGGTGAGGGAGGGGGATCTAAAGTGTTAAAAAAAGGATATTTATAATCATAGATATGTTTATAAAAGAAAATATTTGATGACATCATTATATAAAAAAATTGCCTTTGCGTGTCATACCCCACCCACAGGTTTTATACAGTGAATGACATTGCAAACAGTTTTCAATTCATCCGTCCAGGAAAGCTATTAAATCGGCATACATTAATAAAAAGTAAAAAGTAAGTAATGAAAAGTAAGTAAAACTGTCCAGTGTAGGAGTAAATGTATCAATTTCTTTTAATTTATTATCAAAGCAATCGATCGTTTTTGCCAGTGATATTTTCACTTCCTTGTTCAGACTCCATTCGCGAGGAGTTCTTTCCTCTAGGTTAGAGATTATTACATGTTGTCTGTCTATCAATACTTCGTTTCTCTTTGTTACTTTGATAAATACATTGAAAAATGACACAAAAATATAAAAGAAAAAGCGTAAAAAGTATCAGCTGTTTTGTGCAAGAAGTTTCAATGTGGGTAATGAATATAAATTAAGCAATTTGGCGTCGAGATTATACTGCTTCTTTCATCATGTTCATAGGCCAATCTAATTAAAACTCTCCTTACGCCAGGCACGTGTGTGACTCTTGATAAAACTGGACAAAACCGGTTTTATCTGTCAATTACGGGCTCCACTGAGTTTTAATTGCTTCATAACTTGTTACCTCAGCTGTCTGAAATCAGATTAGATGGGCGGGGCTATAATCGGTAATTTACACAAATTATGGGACGTCCGTAGTAAAGATTCGCGGCGTTCTTTGAATTTTTGGAAGTACGCTGTACGCCTTTGATGTTAATTTTCGCCGTACAATTATGATTTTTGGATGTAATTTACGGCCGTATCGACTTACAACAAACAGTACAATAAACACTATTTTCTGTTTGGCTACAACTAGCAAACCAGTAATTCTGTCAAAATAGAAGCAAGAGTTATATCACCTGGCCCTGTGATGTCGACTAATGATGCTGAATACATGTGTGAAGTTTCAATCCATTATGTTATGTGGTTTGGGAGTTAAAAGCTTACACACAAACTTTAACCAGGGACGCAATGACAACAACGATCAAGTGATGACAATAGCCCTTTCCTTCCTTCTGAAAAGTCGAGCTAGAAACTACTTTATCGATACTTAAAGTTTGTAAAGTTTATAAAGGGTTATATGGCGCCTAACAGGAATGAACATGACAGGCTAATCCCCCATGTACATCAAGATAAAATATGGAGAATGGGCCTAGAACCTTCTCACCTGCAGAACTGCAGAGTTGCTGCAAATTCTATTGTAGACACTCCATTTATGCTGGAGCCCCGTTTGTTTTTCTGCCACTGCTCTAGTGATTTGAGTGAGATGGCACCTGAAACAATGCAGGGGTCATGATGAAGACCTTTAATGAGCATAAACAAAAAAAGATAAAATGAACATGAATTGGAGGGGGGTTCTACCCCTCTGCCTACCCTAATCCGAGCCTTCTCTGACCCTAAACGTCCATTTTCTTCTATTCTTTTATGCGGCTTTATAGGGTCAGAGGAACTCCTATAATGAAAACGGGGGGTTTACTAAAAACACACAGCCATGCACTTTCAACGATGTTTGCGGTGTCGGGTCGATTTTTTAAGATAACTTAGCTCAACAGATCGATAAATTAATGTTTATTATACCAAGTTGCAATGATAAAACTGCACCTTTATCGATGGTAGTGACACAATAAAACATTTATGTTTTGAAGTACAGTTTTATTTACTATAATATCCACCATATTGTCATTTTGCATATTAATTAAATTCCCGTGATATTCTCGCGAGGGGTGAAGGCATTCATATTCCACTCATCAAATAATTGCACTATCAACTGACAGCATCGGGGAATTTTGGAGGTGAACAAACTCTTCTCGGAGCATAATTAGTGTCTAAACTTTAAAGATAAACAATTGGATGTTGTTCAGAGTATACTAGTGCCAAAAGGAAAAGTTGGTCGCAATTTTGAAATTGTTAGGATTTTGCGGGAACTATTTATCAGCGCACCGGTCACGATCACACGACATTTGACCTGAATAATAGCAAATCTTGGAAATTTAATATTTTTAACTTCGTCTGAAGCGGTTGACGGTTACAACTTTATTAAGGTTAATAAAATATTTCAGTTCAGATAGGTTAATAAATATATTGATAATCGGTTTATATGCTTGAAATGTTAATCCAATGAATACTTACATAGATATATTATTTTAAAACCAAGAGGGTAGCAGGGTTTCCCCAAGGAATTTGGGAAGGCATGTTATTTTGTGAAAGTACATGGAGCGTGTGGGGGAGGGTTTGGGAGTGGGGTGTACCCCACTCCCCACTTGCAAAGGTTCTTATATTAGGAGTGGTGTATATCAAGTTCAACGGAGAGCCATTTAAATTGACATTTAGTGTTACTTTAATCAACAACAAGAGGCCCAAGAGGGCCTGTGGACGCTCTACTGGCTAACATGGCTCTTATAACATCAATGAAGTGAGTGACTGCCATTTACGTTTTTTTGAAAGTTTCGGGCAAAAACAGCTTTTTAACTAAATCAAGGGCCATAACTAAAGAATCTGGTAAAGTTTGGTAAAGATCAGATGAAAAATGAAGGCCCAACCGTATTAACGAGGCAACATATAGCATGTTTAACTAAATCAAGAACACCTCTGTTACTGGTCCGACTGGTCGAACATAGAGCTAAAAAAAAAAAAAAATCAAAAAAAGAATTTCAAAAAAATTTCAAAAAAAAATAAATTCAAAAAAAACAATTCAAAAAAATAAAAGAAGATATTTAAAAAAAAAAAAATATATAAAAAAAAAAAAAAAAAAAAAATAAAAAATAAATAATAATATATATTTTAAAAAAAAATAAAAATAAAATCAATCAAAAAAAAAATAAATAAATAAAAAAATAATATTAAAGAGGCACTACCTATATCTACGCGATTTTTAATGTAAAATATTAAATACTCAATATTACTGCATTTATATGTATACAAAGCTATTTTATGAGGATTCTAAGCAGAAACATAGTTCGTATTCCAGTTCTGTAAATTATTAATTATGATCGAAACAATATCTTGAATAAAATGCTGCCCAGCTGTTTATTCCTGCCGGAGAACTACGAGTTTTTACGATTTTCTCGGACATGCGCAATGCGATTACAAATTATTCGGTGCAGTTACGATAGCAAACGAATCGATCGGAACTCTTCGCTAATCAGACGAGGTAGTTCCGATTGTAAACGAATAAGATCCGAAAATCTCCGCAATCGGCTTGTCTAAAACAATTACGAATACAATTTCAAAAATCCGATCTTTTCATTCCTGTTTTCCCCCAGCAAAACGCATATTACATTGGGTGAAATTATTGCCATTTACCCTTTTTATAGTCCTCTTTATAATTAAGTAAAGTTTATATCAATTGGTGGACAAAAAAATATAGGTAGAGCCTCTTTAAAAAAAAAAAATTAAAAAAAAAAAGTCCCGATACATGTCTATGTAAAACATGTGACCCTTGGGGCGGGGTCAAATATGACCCGAGGGTTACCATTTGAACAAACTTGGTAAAGGACCATAAACTTATAGCAAATGCAAAATATTAAACCTCTGGCTCTTGCAGTTCCAGAGAAGAAGATTTTTTTCAGTTTTTCCCTATACAAGCATTTATGTAAAACTGTGACCCCCGGGGCGGGGGCCAGATGTAACCCCAGGGTCCCCATTTGAACAAAATTGGTAAAGGACCATAAGCTGATAGCAACAGCAAAATATTAAACCTCTGGCTCTTGCAGTTTCAGAGAAGTAGATTTTTTAAGTTTTTCCCTATACATGTCTATGTAAAATATGTGACCCTTGGGGCGGGGCCAAATGTGACCCAGGGCTTTTTTACCTTATATATCAGAGGCCTGTAAAGGGCCTCTTCCCAACAGAAAATTGGACTGTTTTTTCCCAACTGTGGCAGAAATATTTCCCAATCGGAAAACAGCAGTCTCTCAGAATTTGAGAAAAAGCATGAATTCTGCAGTGTGTTTTTGTCTGCTAAATAAATTCCGACTTGGAAAAGTTAATAATTATGGTAAATAATGGATGACAGTATAAATAAAGTATATTAATGTCATATTTACTTAATTTATGAAACCTTGTATTTTTCCCAAAATGAGAAATAAGCGCGTTCTTTTTTCCCAAAATGGACAGGCCTGGGCCTCTTCCCAATTTTGTGGAAAAAAGCCCGGTGACCCCAGGGTCACCATTTGAACAAACTTGGTAAAGGACCATAAGCTTTTAGCAAATGCAAAATATTAAACCTCTGGCTCTTGCAGTTCCAGAGAAGATTTTTTTCTTCAGTTTTTCCCTCTACAAGCATTTATGTAAAACTGTGAATCCCCGGGGCAGGGCCAGATGTGACCCCAGGGTCCCCATTTGAACAAAATAGGTAAAAAAACATAAGCTTATAGCAACAGCAAAATATTAAACCTCTGGCTCTTGCAGTTTCAGAGAAGAAGATTTTTTAAGTTTTTCCCTATACATGTCTATGTAAAACATGTGACCCTTGGGGCGGGACCAAATGTGACCCCAGGGTCACTATTTGAACAAACTTGGTAAAGGACCATAAGCTTATAATAAATGTAACATATCAAACCTCTGACTCTTGTAGACTTTGGCGAGAAGAAGATTTTTAAAAAAAAAATCCTATATAAGTCTATGTAAAACTGTGACCCTCGGGGCGGGGACAAATTTGACCCCAGGGACACCATTTGAAAAAACTTAGTAGAGGACCATAAGCTGATGCTACATGTATTACAAGAGAGCTCTGTGCCATGTGGTTCCAGAGAAGAAGATTTTTTTCAGTTTTTCCCTATACAAACCTATGTAAAACTGTGACCCCCGGGTTGGGGCCAAATGTGACCCATGGGTCACCATTTGAACAAACTTGATAGAGGACCACAAGCTTATAGCAAATGCAAAATATTAAACCTCTGGCTCTTGCAGTTTCAGAGAAGAAGATTTTTTAAGTTTTTCCCTATACATGTCTATGTAAAACATGTGACCCTTGGGGCGGGGCCAAAAGTGACCCGAGGGTCACCATTTGAACAAACTTGGTAAAGGACCATAAGCTTATAATAAATGCAAAATATCAAACCTATGGCTCTTGTAGTTTCCGAGAAGAAGATTTTTTAAAAAAAAATCCTATATAAGTCTATGTAAAATTGTGACCCCCGGGGCGGGGACAAATTTGACCCCAGGGTCACCATATGAACAAACTTAGTAGAGGACCATAAGCTGATGCTACATGTAATACATGAGAGCTCTGTGCCTTGTGGTTTCAGAGAAGAAGATTTTTTCCCTATATGTCTTTATGAAAAACATGCAAAACCTCAATATACAAATTTTGGACCCCCGGGGCACAGCCATTTTTGACCCCGGGGACTTTATTTGAACAAACTTGATAGTCTAGGCGTTGGCGATCATTTTAAAAGAAAAACTGTTGAAATCTGTCAAGCGGTTCTTGAGAAGAAGATTTTTTAAGGTTTCGACCATATATGGTAATGGCAGCCATCTTGGATGTAGCGTTGATCTAATTTTAACAAATCTAAAAAGCATTCATCTAAGGATCATCCACGTGAAGTTTGGTCAAAATTAGCCAAGCGGTTTCTGAGGAGAAGTCGTTTGAAGAAAAGTTAACGGACGACAGACAGACAGACGACGGACAACACAGCATCCCATAAGCTCTGCTGGCCCTTGGCCAGTAGAGCTAAAAACAGAACTGATTCACAACAAAACTTCTAAATATATATTCAACTTCACTATTTGTTTATTTTTTCAAACACTTTGTGCTTGCCACAAACAGCTGGTCATAAATGTCAGAATTATTTGGGTCTATACTCATGTTTTCACTGTTCATTTCGCTGTTATTTGGTTATGCTCAATAATCTGCTTTAATACTTACAGACAGTGTCACTTTAAAGTTTGTTGTTATATTTTCGTACTTAAAAACGTAACAATATTGAGAAAGTAAGCAGGGTTCCGGAAATACGGTTGCCCGACGCCCCGGGCAATTGGATTTTGGGTGCGGGCAAGTGACCTTCGCAAATCTGGTTGCCCGCCACTTGCCCGACGGACATTTCCATTCCAGAACAAATCAAGGGGCAAACTTTCATTCTGATAACTGAATAAAACTGGCCGCTGTTTTTCGCCGCTAGCGATTGTTAATAAGATCAAACAACTTTCGGTACAATCAACAACCTCGCCCCAGGCAGCTTAATTTGTGGCACGACTAATTAACCCACGCGCATTTCACACCGTTTGAAAACAACTTATCCTGAAACGACCGTCAAATGTGTGTCCATTGGCCAATGAAATCGAGGCAATTATGTCCGTGAGCTTCCAACCATAAACATAGCTACTTTCAGAAATCGTTTCCAAATAATCTCTGAACGTCATTTGGACCTTCCACTAATCAAATCAGAAAACTCTTTCTTAATTTGCAAATTTAATGTGTCAAAATAATGATTGACAGACCCACGTGACGTTATGTTTTTGTTTAGATAATTTTGCCGAAGAATTTTTCGTAATGAAAATATATTTCTTTTACTCAAAGCACTTGTGTATCAATGCGCTTTTATGAGGTATTTGGTGTATTTCATTGATAAAGTCTGTAATTAAACGTATATGGAAGTGCACACTACACAAATAAGTTGCATAACTTAGCGATATGCGTATGTCATGGGTTTTCGCGATTTCAGAACTTTTTTCTCAAGTTCTGAACTTTCGCTTTTGATAAATAAGGTTACTGCTACTACTTCTTAAACAATTCCTAGGGAACCCTAGTAAGGGAACCCCTATTCACGCCTCTTGCTTTCATCTAATTCCCTTTAGTTAAAATACAAGAATGTTACCATTTTTGCAGAAATTGGGGGCCAAGTGAATATTTTTAATTACGTTTTTGTCTTGTTTCTTTGCTTGTCGCACATTTAAATGAATATAATAGCTTCTTTTTTTCTTCTGTCAACTGGTTAATTGTACACACTGTGACATTAAAAGTTCCATACACTAGCTGCCAACCATTTTTTTTGGATGTTCATCAAAAATGATGGGGGATTGTGTGTGTGGTGATTCGGGTGGGGTGGGAGGGCGTAATAAAATGAGTTTGTATACTGTCTCATCATTTTATGATTTAAGGGTGCCCTCTGGTGAATATCAGAACAGATAGACTTTTTTATTTCCCTGTTTTTTATGAAGACTAACATATTACTAGTTAGTTTCTGGAAAAATAATGATGGGTCGGTGATTTAACTTTTTCTCAAAATTAATCTTTAGTAATACACTCTCACAGTGCGGTTTTAAATTCTGAATCAGCTGCAAATTGTGTATGGCAACTTACATGTGTGTAGTGTGGTTTGCAGAACAGGTATCGATTTTCCGTCTTTTTTAATGTAATAGATCATACTTTAGGACGAAAAATTAAGGGTTGGGGTATTTTTATCACCATCTGAAAAATTAGTACATCCCTTGTCATTACCCCACCCAGTTTACTATAAATTGCATTTTTAAATTTGTGATCCATAAATTTTTCATGATAAAGGAACAGATAACTTTTTGAGATATTTTGTCTACAATATATACAAGACCTGAGTATCAGAATGAAAAAATAAAAATTGGGGGTCGGTGTGCATATAAGAAAGAAATTCAATAAAAACTGAGAAAAAAATGTGCTTTTTTAGATTTTGACGAGCTCTGACATATAACGGCATAGGTCTGTAACAAATAATAGGAAAATACTTTTTATTCCTGTCTATGTATATGCTAACACATGTCTTTGTAATAAAGTTTAAATTAAGTGAATATCTTAAATGGTTTTTGAGAAATACCATCTTTTGTACCCCTACCCCCCATTTTGGCTTATGTTAAAAATTGTCAATTTTGGGCACAACATGTGAGGTCAAAAAAAAAATCTAATTTTTTTATATTTTTTTTGCACTAAAATATCCCTATTGGGCATAAGTTTGTTACTGTATAATTATTTTTTCCAGTTTTATTATAATTTTTGAAATATAACAAATGTAAATTTCCGGAAGTGCAAAAATCCAAAACCTCAGCAGAGGGCACCCTTAAGTAACACAAAGATGTAATAGACACAAAAGAAGAAAATGCAACCATTTGATTTTTTTATATGAATAAATACAATGTATTAACTAATTCATAAAATACACTCTCCCTTCCTTTTCTAAGTATAATGGTCCAAATTATGCGGCGGTCCGTCCCGTTTAACACGAATAATGGTACATCGCCAATTTTTGGGGCAATTAAGGATTCTTAAATGTGGGGCAAGTGACATTATGGGCAGGGCAAGTGACTTTTGAAAATCCACTTGCCCTGGGCAAGTGGATTTTCAAAATATTTCCAGAACCCTGGTAAGAGTTTAAAAAAAAATAAAAAACGAAAAAAAATCTTCTTTTTTTTTTACCCCACCCACTCCACCAAATATTGGTCGCGATTTTTCAAAAACGGTCGTACGGCTGGCTAATAACTTCCCCTCTGAAAAATAATGGATCAGGGTGGCCAGAAATCCAAAAATGAAATTCCCTGATATTTCCGACTGAAAGGTGATTTTCCCTGATCTTTTCACGGAGTATATAGCTCAAATATAGCTGTATACGTATGGCCTCCTACCTCCCCTTATAGCCATACCTTCACCACCATTGAGCCAAACACATTCTTTACTCATATCTTTGGAGTTTTACAGGTTTTAAATTGCTTTATTAATATATTGCTTACTGTTACAGTTTGAAGAAATACAGCTTTTTAATAAAGTCAGGAAGAGAAGCTACCAGTAGCCAAGATTTGTTCTCTCCAATCTTTGTAAAATTCCCTGATAATTCCCTGATTTTTTGCAAATTTTCAAATTCCCTGATTTTTCCCTGCAGGGAATTTTTTTTCACCCTTTTCCCTGTTTTCCAGAGTTTGTGGCCACCCTGCGGATAGTATGAATCAAATTGAGGACGATGTACAATAGTACGAATCTAATTGTGGACGAAGTACGAAATTTTGTAGGAGTTGTCGTTCTTGAATTCATTCTATTTTTAGAAGCAACAAACCTTGACAAGTCTGCTTATCAACGAGTATTCGAGAAAAAATGTGTTTTGTTAACTTAAAAAGCACCCCATCTTGATTAAAAATGTTTGAGACTCCATCCTGATTGATTTATTTCAGATACCCCCCATTCCCCACAACTCAATTGTTTTTGTGTGAGATTCACCCACCCACCTGTAGATGCGATATTCCGGAGTTAGGACGGTACCATAGATGCGATTTTTGGGACAAGCCACTCTACCATGTATTTTCTATAAATTGCCGTCCACTACTCCCACTACTCCCTGGTATGTTTTAATGGAACAGCCCTTACATACAAATTCTTGCAGAATAAAACATGTTTGTTTCTCTATCATAAACATTCATTTTCGGCAATTGTTCTACTCAACTCAACACCGTGTCCTAATTCATAATTTTTCATTACGGAGATGTTGAGATTTTATCTTATTTTCAGTAGGTGATAAAATGTGTGTTACTCGGGTTTTATCCTTAGGTTCTATAGTAAAATAAAAATCTTTGGCAGAGTAAAAAGACGATAATTTTCGAGATTTTGATTTTGAAAGGTACATTATATTAAATCAATTTGCATGAATCTGCATGAAATATGCAGGGTTTTAAAAGAATCGCACTGTAGATACCTTAATTTTAACAGTAAACTTGGTTGAACATCAAGGATAAAGACCGAGTTTATCACCTACCAGAATGTATTATGTATGTCTTTTTTCTGGTCACTGATTGGTCAGTTTTTTTGATGATGCTCTATCAAAATTATGAATTATTAAACATATATACACAGGTCACGTCACAGGTGGTAATCAGCAGTCTGCTATCGCGAATATGATTGGCTGATAGCTTATTTTGTGCAGGGTCACTATACATTAACATGGTTTATATATCGACCCTGTTTAGTGGGAGCGACAATAAACCTGTCAATCAGATTCAGGACTGCAATTGTTTCAAGTGGCATAATATTGCTTTGGGATTTAAGGGATGTCGCGGAGATCAGAGGATGTCGGAAATTTGCCGCCGGGCATTAAAGCATGTCGCATGCGACATCCGATATAGGTCTGGTGGAAACCCTGGGTAGGGAGATCCCCGAGATCCCGCTGTTTTTACTATAGGAGTTCCTCTGACCGTACACAGCCAGATGAAATATTAAAAATCATAAAAAGGGCTGGTGACGTCAGAGAAGGCTTGGATTACTGGCTGTATACCAGATATCGTCATTTTTATGTTGATTCTTTAATATATTTAAATCAAAACAAGTCATCTCATAAATATTTTTGCCGGTAGAGAAGCTTACCCCTTTGCCGTAAATATTCTGTGTTTACATTGTTCCTATTCTCAGTAACAAGTGCCACGTGACCGTTACTAAATATAGACTGAACTGGGCCGGTCGTTTGAGCCGAATGTAGTAGTTATTGTCATGTTCAGTTTAATACCGAATAATCCATGTTTGGGATGATGAAAATGTGTGTATAGTTATTAATTGAAACATAAATATACCATTGCATATGAAAACACAAAAAATATCTTGAAAAAAATTGTAACTTCAATTTAAAATGTTTTTTGTAACTGTAGGTATCGGATGTAATTTACTTCACTTCGTCACGTTCATAATTTAAAAGGAAATAACTGTCCGCATGACGTGAACTAGTTGTCATCCTTGGCTGAAAATTGTTATCACATGCTTTTAGTTTTTTGGGCATGTCAAACTGATTCAATGGTTCAACGTAAAAGGTCAGCTATTTTAAACGGCAATTTTCCTCTTTTTTCCTCTCCAATTGTCTGATGATAGTGTGTAGTGATTTGTAAAGTGGGGTCGAAAAATAATCACAATACTGAGCGTTTTATTGATAATGACGAAATCTGGTGAATGACGATAACTGGTACACAGCCAGTACTCCTACCCCTCCAACGGGATCTGCAGCCAGTGGCCCTATTTTTTGCCTCGGAACCAAACAGAAAAATGGCCGGTGAAAATGGCTTAAACCTTGAACACTTAAACCTTGTCTGAAAGACAATAAATTTACAACGGTGACAACATACTCGGAGATTCCTCGCCAAAATAAATTTATTTGAAAGGATACGTTCAAAGTTCAGTTTGAAAGTGGTTGACTTTTCTAAACGTTCTTTGCTCACAACTGGCACATAGTCTTCACTTGATGAATGACCCATATCATCTTCAATACCATTGTGTTCACCATTCACGTCAGGCTCACAGGTCTTCTCGTTTTGTTTCTTTACTTGAAGTTGAAGCCGGTCTTCTGCTTTCACTTTTG
Organism: Cyrtodaria siliqua; assembly: GCA_037043455.1. NCBI lineage: Eukaryota > Metazoa > Mollusca > Bivalvia > Adapedonta > Hiatellidae > Cyrtodaria > Cyrtodaria siliqua. Next base: position 21,020 of record JAWPHD010009436.1, on the reverse strand, counting down.
TTTTCAAATCGTCATCGTCACTTTCGTCCGACGATGACTCGTTCATTTGAAACACAATTTTGCTTTTGTCCAAAGAACCATGTCCGTCTGCTTCGTAAAAAATAAATGAGCCTGAAGGCTCTCTTTCTTTATCAAACTCCTCAAAAAGAGAGGAATCCCCAAACATGTCATCCTCCGCCATTTCTTCTGCTAGCCGGAATGCCGTAATAGTCGCTATATGCGTGTAAATGGGAATAACCCACGCTTTAATTCAATTCAATTCTCCTACCTACCTGTTGCCACACACGAGTGTGCGACACGAGTGTGCGACCAACAGGTGACAAGTCATTGATAAAACGCCATGTTATTGATTGAAATGTTTTTCTATTAAAGGCGTTTTTAAATTTGTTCATAGTGGTGTCACTAGTTCATAGTGGTGTCACTATTTACAAATTATAGAATGTTGTCCGGAAGACAAAGTCCCATCCATTCCATAATTACCTGTACCTCTATGTATATTTCGTAGATCTCTGCTGTATGATTCGTTGATTGAAAAAACGTTGCCGTTTTTAATCTTGGTTAGGATTAAGTAATAACATGCCTATGCCCTGTCAATTGCCCACCTACATAAAATCTGCGATGTGACCCGGGGGGCACTGGGAATCGAACTCTTAACGGGCGAGTTGTGCTGACCACTCGGCCACCGCATTTCTATGTTAATAAACATGTGTTGATTATATGAGATGTTTATAAATGTCTATTAAATGCGGCTTGCAAAATCTCTGCACGTATTTGATCATTTTGCATTGAATCTAAGTATAGTAAATGCGAATCAAGTCTTATTTTGATGCGCGCTCTCTGTTTTGCGTGCATCCGTCATTGTGTCCACAGTGTGCAGGTATAATTAAGGTGAAAATCAGCCCTCATGATGATTGAACACAATGCAAACTAGGCTATATTTGGAGACCAGTCACAAGTTCCACAACATTTGTTCGCTTAAATACACTTTAATTCTGTGAAATAAACACAATTGGCTCGCAAACGGTCTCATATCTGGAATAAAACACTGATTGACAGTTTTTAACATTTCACATCATTCATTCACACTATGCAATTACTTTGAAATAAACATCTGTCAAAACCACATCTCTACCTAACCTCTGTGCTCATACTCTACAAAGAAATAATCCTGACAAAAGCAGTAAACTACTTATTATTCAAAACAACAGACATCAGGTTAGATTTAACAATGAAACTGGAGGTCAATGACCTTGAAGCTCTGCTGATAGGTTCTGATAGCTAGATCAGCATTCCTGTGAAGTTTCATGAATATCTGTCAAGTAGTTTCAGAGGAGTAGCAGGTTTCAAGTTTTTACTATATATATAACTGTATGTAAACAAAGATGGCCGCTGGTGGCCATGCTTAATACCGCATCAAAATAATTATTCAACAAGGACCAATAACATGTCATGCTGATCATTTTCGAAAAAAGTCCCATATCAATATCACTTATAGTGTTCACGAAGTAGTCGCTACAAACTTGTTTTTAAAAATCTATTTTTAGCCATGGCGGCCATTTTCGTCTGACCTGACATTTTGCTATGATCAACTATACATCAAGAGCAACATTCCTGTACAGTGTCATGAAAATCTGTCAAGTTAGTCTCAAAGGAATAGTCGCCACAGGTTTTTCCTATATAACTCTATGTAAACACAGATGGCCGCTGGTGGGCATGTTTGACATCCAATCAAAATGAACTTTGGTTAGGGTCAACTACATGTTGTACCAGTCATTTTGGTAAAAGTTCAAAATCGATATCACTTACGGTTTTTGAGAAGTAGTCGCCACAAAATTGCATTTTTTAAAATCTATTTTAACTGTCAGGTGGCCATCTTTATTTTCCAGCCAACCTGAATTTTTGCTGGGATCAACTAGACATCAAGAGCGCCGTGGTGTAATGGTTAGCATTGCGGCTTAATAACCCAGGGATCGCGCGTTCAATCCCAGCCCGGACCGAATTTGGGTTAATTATCGAAATATTTCAAAAGTATTTCCTACCTTACCAGTCCTTCGGATGAGACTTTAAACCGAGGTCTGCTCGCTAAAATGCTAAGTGCAATACAGCGAGGATAAATAAACACTTATACACACACACAAGAGCAACATTGTTATGAAGTTTCAAGAAAATGCATCCAGTAGTTTCAGAGTAGACGCCACAAGTTTTTCCTATATAACTCTATGTAAACAAAGATGGCCGCCAGCGGCCATGTTTGACATCCAATCAATATTAACTTTGGTTAGGATCAACTACATGTCGTGCCAGTCATATTGGTAAAGTTCCAAATCAATGTCATTTACAGTTTTTGAGAAGTAGTCGCCACAAAATCGCATTTTTAAAAGCTATTTTTAGCCTTGGCGGCCATCTTGAATTTCCGGCCGACCTGAATTTTTGCTAGGATCAATTAGACACCAAGAGCAACATTCCTGTGAAGTTTCATGAAAATATGTTGAGTAGTTTCAGAGGAATAGTCGCCACAAGTTTTTCCTATATAACTTTATGTAAACAGACATCCAATCAAAACGAACTTTGGTTAGGATCAACTACATGTCATGCCAGTCATTTTGGTAAAGGTTCCAATTCAAAATATCATGTACAGATTTTGAGAAGTAGTCGCCACAAAATCGCAATTTTAAAATCTATTTTAGCTGTGGCGGCCATCTTGAATTTTTGGCCAACCTGAATTTTTGCTAGGATCAACTAGACATCAAGAGCAACATTCCTGTGAAGTTTCATGAAAATCGGTCTAGCAGTTTCAGAGTAGTCGCCACAAAAATGTTTACAGACAGACGAACGACGCACCACGGCATAAGCTCTGCTGATCTTTGATCAGTCAAGCTAATAAAAACTAATCTTGGGGAAAACACATGCAAACTATAAACTTTGGATTTTTTCAAGGAACTTTAGCACCCTACGACCCGGAAGTACTTCCTGACTCATCCGTAACAATCGACACTTCCTCACTTACGAGTAGAGTTCCCAGAGGGATTCAAACCCGCAGCGGTGAGAGGCGAAGGTTTACAACGTAATGTTGTTAACCCATAGCAACATTCCTGTGAAGTTTCATAAAAATCCGTCAAGTAGTTTCAGAATAGTAGTCGCTACAAGTGTTTACCCTATGTAAACAAAGATGGCTATTGGCCATGTTTAATGTCGAATCAAAATGATTTTTGACAAGAACCAACATCATGCCATGCTGATCATTTTAGAAAAAATCCCATATCAATATCATTTACAGCTCTCAAGTACAAACTTTTTTAAAAATCTATATTTAGCTTTGGTGGCCATCTTGGATTTCACATCAACATGAATTTTTGCTAGGATCCAACTAGACTTCATGGGCAACATTCAGGTAAAGTTTCATGAAAATCCATCCAGTAGTTTCAGAGGAAAAATCGCTACAAAAAAAAGTTTATCGACGGACGGACGACGGACACAGCTCCACGGACCAAGCTCTGCTGTCTTTGATCAGTAGAGCTAAAAATCAGTAATATCAACAATATAAACAGTGTATATAGTTTGAGCTAGGTTTTTTGTGCGAACTATTGCAATTTTAGGTGCAGACTCATCCGTCAGGACTGATTAATGATGTTGAAGATGTGCAAAGTTTCAATCTATTATGTGAAATAGATACAAGCTTACAAACAAAACATTAACCAGACAAATATTAAGTGGTGAAAATTTATTTTTCAAAAACAGACAACCTACTCATGAAAATCCTCCAGCACAATGACTGCTGTTTTATCTGGTTTTATTGGGTTCAACATATGTCCATCCACCCTCTTTCATAATTTGTGTGGGGAGAGTTATAAAGCCATAACAAATATCACACTGGTGTAATAAAAATGCAAATGAAGGCAGCATCTTTGCTGTCTTTTTCATTCAGCTATCCAATTTAATTAAATATCATAAGATCGTCTATATATATTTCCAGAGGGTAAAACGGAAACAAATTCACGCCTTTAATCCTCATTGGAGTAACAACCACAAAAACACAGTCAGGCAATTTATATATTTATTACAACTAGACAGGGAAACATTTATATATTTATAACAATACATTGAAACATTTATATAATATATTACAACTACAGAGAAACATTTATATATTTATTATAACAACAAAATGAAACATTTATGGTAACTATATATTTATAACAACAACACTGACAGTGAAACATTTATATATAGCCGTGTTTGATAGATTAAATCACAAATATTGAAGTAATTAGTTCAGTTCATGACATTTTAACAAGCGTTTGCCGAATTTCAATTGCGCATAGATTGTTGATCATGGAAAAACCCAATATCTATTTATAATCTTCCTTTGACGTCACAATCACAAAACGTGACCACTCCGTGTCATAAACTGCAAATATGCAGAAATTTATTTTATGCTGGTACATTAAAATCTTGTAAATAATTATTTAATTTCTATTACTTTCCCTTAACACTCCCCCTTCTCTGACATAAAAGTAACAACTACAACACATTCGTGATAAATTTGTATGTATTTATTGATATAAGCTGTTGACCGACCGACTGACTGACTGTACTAACATTAATTAATAAACACCACATTATACTTCATAATAAACAACACATACAACCCATATCAACTCACTACAGACCTGGATCAGCCTATTATTTCACATGATGGTATACGCCAAACCGTGCGTAAATGTGTACGTTACACACATAAACCCGTATTAGCTAATACAGCCCGTTTACGAAAAAGATACTCTATTTATCAATTACTGAATAATCGAGGGAGATATTATTTAAAAAATACCACCAATTCAATATTCTCTCGGACATAACGCATCAATGCTAATAATTTAATCATACACTGCATTATATACCTGTCATTATAACAAAACCATAACATGTTATCCTTATTGCACCAGATCCATCAATCACATTGTACTTTTAACAGAGCACCATCAATGAGATACCAAGCCGTCCGCGAAAAGCCCACCTTTTGTCAGGTATGGGAAACATGTATCCAAAAACCATGCAAAGCATCTCTCAGGATAAGACCTCGGACTACGCCTTTAACTATTAAAAGTACATTTCAATTATGAATAAAACCGATACAACCGGACAACATCAATATCCTGAAATGTCTTCAAATTCATAATATAAGTTACTGTACTACATAATATTTCAATTTTTTAAAAATATAACCGTGCACCCTGGTCAGTCGTCCAACGCTGAATGACAAACTTATTACCAATGCTACACGTGCACTCTATTGAGTGCGCCTCCTATGAGAATTGTTGTAATCGAGGGAAAGTATTTATCGTCTAATTCGTTTCATTCAACCGCCGATAAATACATTTATCTTCTGATAGAGTCCAGATGCGCCAAGAAAATAGGCTGGGCATCTACTTTCAGATAAAAATGTAGTGACATGATTGTGGAAACAAAATATGCAATTACATTATGCCTATTACAGAAAAAATGTATGGAATAAATTTCAGAGTTGCCAGATTATCAGCCAAATAAAATTCCGTCTTTTCCCAGTGACCAAATGTCATTTTTCACTCGACCACAATTTGATGCAATTTAATCGGCCTCCTCCTCCCCTACAGCCGTCCATTCCACCCATTTTGCTAGTTTTAAATTCAAACATTTTACATCTCTAAATTATTTTTAAAATGTGAAAAAAACTTACAAAACTATTGTTTATCATACACAAGTAATGAATTTAAACAAGTTTCTATAAAAGAAAGGACTGATAAATCCTGCATAAATTTGGATGAAATTGCACCAAACCTAGTATGGAATAAATTTCAGAGTTGCCAGATTATCAGCCAAATAAAATTCCGTCTTTTCCCTGACCAAATGTCATTTTTCACCCGACCACAATTTGATGCAATTTAATCGGCCTCCTCCTCCCCTACAGCCGTCCATTCCACCCATATTGCTAGTTTTAAATTCAAACATTTTACATCTCTAAATTATTTTTAAAATGTGAAAAAAACTTACAAAACTATTGTTGTACAGTCACAAAACTTTTATCATACACAAGTAATGAATTTAAACAAGTTTCTAAAAAAAGGACATAAATCCTGCATAAATTTGGATGAAATTGCATCAAACCTAGTTTAATTCAGACTCCCCCAACCCCCACGGCTATTTTTGAATTTAAAATTTCTGATTTTTCTAAATTCCCTGACCTTGGGGGAAAAAAATCCCAGGCTTTTCAAGATTGCACAGGCAAACCTGAATTAATTTAACTGAATTGGGTTTTTATTGTGCACCAACACAAGAAAGGTTATATGGTGTCAAACAGGAATGAAAATGCTAGGCTCAGCCTCCATTTACATCTAGATAAAAATATGGAGAATGGGCCTAGAACCTTCTAAACTGCAGAACTGCAGAATTGATTTAAAGAAGGCATATATAAACAGAGCAAAAATAATAAAGTATCCCTTATTTGTTCTGTTCTTATATAGAATTCAAAACAGGAAATAAACTTATATAGAATTCAAAACAGGAAATAAACAATGGTGTACCTAGAATAATTAGATAGACCACCACTTGTTTTTGAAAAGTTTAGTACACATAATCCCCCTTTTTCTTAAACCATGCATTTTTGGTAAATCTAGGTAATTAAATTACCGAAATTTTTCGAAGACTATAATAATGGGGATGAGGTCGAAATTCAGCCCAAAATTGGTCAAAGACAGCTGTACAGTCTCATCCACATAGACAAGGTTTACATTTAATTTAAGGAAACATATATAATTTTATATATGTTTTTTTATTTTTGTATTTTGGGAAAACGTTTTGCTTTTTTTGGGAAATATGAGGATATTTTCGATTGGGATGGGGTCGAAAATTCGGCCCCAAGTTAGACCTAGACAGCTGTAGACATCGGTAGTCTCATCCAGACAAGGACCTCGGTCATATGCAGCTGTACGGTCTACATTTAATTTTAAGGAAAACATATATGACGATATTTTGGATTGGGATGGAGTCTAAATTCGGTCCTAAATTGGGCCTAGACAGATGTACGGTCTCATCAAGACATAGACATCGGTGGTCTTATCCAGACAAGGACCTCGGTCATATACAGCTGTACGGTCTATATTTAATTGAAGGAAAACATATATGAGGATAAATTTTGGATTGGGATGGGGTCGAAATTCGGCCCCAAATTGGGCCTAGACAGCTGTACGGTCTCATCCAGACAGACATCGGTGGTGATCTCATACAAACAAAGACCTCGGTATACAGCTGTACAGTCTACATTTAATTGAAGGAAAACATAGGATATTTTGGATTGGGATGGGGTCGAAATTCGAACCCAAACTGGGCCTAGACAGCTGTACGGTCTCATCCAGACAGACATCGGTGGTGGTCTCATCTAGACAAGGACCTCGGTATACAGCTGTATGGTCTACATTTAATTTAAGGAAAACATAGGATATTTTGGATTGGGATGGGGTCGAAATTCGAACCCAAATTGGGCCTAGACAGCTGTACGGTCTCATCCAGACAGACATCGGTGGTGGTCTCATCTAGACAAGGACCTCGGTATACAGCTGTACGGTCTACATTTAATTTAAGGAAAACATAGGATATTTTGGATTGGGATGGGGTCGAAATTCGAACCCAAATTGGGCCTAGACAGCTGTACGGTCTCATCCAGACAGACATCGGTGGTGGTCTCATCTAGACAAGGACCTCGGTATACAGCTGTACGGTCTAAATTTAATTTAAGAAAAACATAGGATATTTTGGATTGGGATGGGGTCGAAATTCGAACCCAAATTGGGCCTAGACAGCTGTACGGTCTCATCCAGACAGACATCGGTGGTGGTCTCATCTAGACAAGGACCTCGGTATACAGCTGGACGGTCTACATTTAATTTAAGGAAAACATAGGATATTTTGGATTGGATGGGGTCGAAATTCGACCCCAAATTGGGCCTAGACAGCTGTACGGTCTCATCCAGACATAGACATCGGTGGTCTCATCTAGACAAGGACCTCGGTATACAGCTGTATGGTCTACATTTAATTGAAGGAAAACATATATACATAATATGGCAATACCAGCAAAAAGGGGGTACTTTTTATTTTTGCTCAGTGTATAAAATGGATGTGAGGTAACATCACGAAAGATCTTCGGAAAGTTGTTACATTTGTTCCAACACAAGACATCATTTTATGGAAATTGAAGGGACACACGGCAATCTTGGATGTTTTTAACAAGCATTTAAAATTACCTCCTAAATTATAGATATAGTATCATTTTGACTTTAAACCTGCTTGAATAAAATTGAATATATAACCGGTGCAATATAATCACCAGTGAGTAATATCCTCAAACAGCTTTATACTCTTAAAATAAAAGAATAAAGATTGCCTTGTGTCCCTTTAAGATAGCAGTAATATTTGAAATACGAATATTTTGAAGAAAAAAAAAAAACAACCCCACAATCATCTGAATGGATCTGTAATATGTAACACTCTGTAAATTAATGTTACAGTGAACCAGTCCATCAAGTCCACTCCACAAAGGGCTATTCCATTTTTGTTATTGAACACTCACCCACCCATAGATGCAAAATCGAGTTTAAAGAACAGAATTTCGGAAAATAGGGTTCACCCATAGATGTTTAATAAACTGCCTTCCTGGGGTCCCCGGTATATCTTAATGGAATAGACCTAAGTACCGTATCACATTTTGATACATTTTTCATTAATAATACGAATCTGGAAATGTTTAGGTAAGTCTATCCCGCCATCAACAGAAAAAGTTTACAACAGAAGTATACCGTTACTAAATCTACTGACGAAGAGATATATAAAGTCAAACTTGCTCATGATCACATGAGCATTCAGCAACCAATTGTCTTAAGCGACATTTCCTAACGCGACCAACGACCGAGCAGTTTCACACCAATTATCAATTATTTCGATCATTAAGTGACGTCCAAATTGGATAATCATGCTCCTATTTGTTGTTAACAATTGAAGTGAGAAAAGTGCAAACAATAATTTTTGACCCAAGAGAATCGTATCAATCGCAAAATTCTTGGTTATTTCTGATTAAAGGATTATTATTTAAGGATATTAGCCAAGTGTTCTTGTTGATCGATCATGCAAGATTTTAGATAATAACTGACCTCGACTTTCGTAGGATAAACAAACATGCAATTTCCTTCACTCACACAAAACTAGAGCTATCACTAAAGGTGATTAATACTCCCGCTTGGTGACCTGTTTCAATATGTGTGTATCCTCCAAAAAAGGTACTGATTCTGTATTTTCATACAATTAAAAAAATAATTTAATGCAAATCATTTGAAGGTGATTAATACTACCACTTTGGTGTCCAGTCAGAATAGGTATCATTTCCTTAATATGGATGTGTGGGAATACTTTTGTGCTGAGCAGTCTCAATTACAAATAATTAAAAAATATGTGGTCTCACATATTAAATAAGAAAAATGAAAAAAAAAAATGCAACAATTATCTGATTATCTGTTAAATAATGCGACAAATAATTAAAATATGTGGAGTCTTACATAAAAATTAGTGGAGTGTAACCTTATGAAGTCGGTATAATTAGTGGAATGTAAGTAACCTTATTTGTTTTTTATAATGTATTTTCACATCAAACCAAAAAGGAAAAGCAAATACAGGACACGCTAGAACGGGAAGAAACGTAAATTAGTGGGTGTAACCTTATGAGGTCTTAAAATGAGTAGTGTATAACTTTGAGGTTATTATTGCGTATTTTCACATCATAAAAGAAAAAAGAACATATGCAAGAATTGTCTATTAAATAACAGGAATTAATGGAATCGTGTGTAAAAATTAGTGTAGTGTAACCTTAGGAACTCTGTATAATTAGTGGAATGTAACCATGTGGTTTCATAATGTATTTTCACATCATACCAAAAATGAAAAGCAAATATGCAACCATGTAACTTATCTATTAATTAACGAAACGGGGCGCAAGTTACCAACTCTTAATCATTTTACACATATTCTATCTCGCATATTTTAAGTATCCTATACTTTTAATTGGCATTACATTATTTTATGACTGAACACCTGGATAGGGTTTGGATAAACAATTTTGTAGTGTAATTTTGCCATTATTTGGCAGATTAGTGCCTTTAAAATATTACTAAAATATAGTTCATTTTTTATACACTTTTCCTCAAATGTTGTGAACACCAGTCATAATTCTAGTTTGTTTAAACTTTGAAAGTAACAAATTGTGCAGCTGAAAATTTGACAAATCCAGAATGCCATCGCTGTTCATAGAAGCCGGATGAAGATACTGATGTCCATGTCTACATATATCTGCCCGGTGATATACTGCAGGAACAAGCTGCTCGCAGCTGTGACTGAAATAATCACAACAAAATATAAGAAAACTTGATTCATGGTTCATCAAATTATCTTCTTTTTTTTTCAGGCATCCCCAAAAGAGGGGAAGGAATTCATATGCTTCCTTTAAATCGTGTCAAACTGATCTCTAATATTTAATTACATTAGTGTAAAACACACATACTTGCTTAGGTTTAAATGAACAAGTAGGTCAAGATTATTCATATTAATCTACTACTAGTAGGAACTAGTTGCTGTTATGCAGTAATTTTAGAAACTGAGCTACATGCAAATGTTGCTGTTTTCCAATTTTACAAAAATAATAATGAACAAGAGGTCAATGACCTTGAAGCTCTACTGATTGATTTTGATTTCAGGAAGTAGTCGCTACAGACTTTTTTTTTGAAAATTTATTTTTAGCCGTGGCGGCAATCTTGAATTTTTGCTAGGATCAATTAGACATCAAGAGCAACATTCCTGTGAAGTTTCATGAAAATCCGTTCAGTAGTTTCAGGAGTAGTCGCTACAAGTTTTCATTATATAACTCTATGTAAACAAAGATGGCCACTGGCAGCTATGTTTAAGTCGAATCAAAATAATGTTTGACTCTGATAACCATCATGTCATGCTGATCATTTTACAAAAAGTCCCATATCAATATCACTTATAGTTTTCAAGACGTAGTCGCTACAAACTTCTTTTTTAAAAATCTATTTTTAGCTGTGGCGGCCATCTTGAATTTCTGGCCGATCTGAAATTTTGCTAGGATCAATTAGACATTAAGAGCAACATTCCTGTAAAGTTTCATGAAAATCCGCCAAGTAGTTTCAAAGAAGTAGTCGCTACAAGTTTTTACTATATAACTCTATGTAAACAAAGATGGCCGCTGGCAGCAATGTTTAACGTTGAATCAAAACAATTTTTGACAAGGACCAACATCATGTCATGGTGATCATTTTAGAAAAAGTCCCATATCAATATCACTTATAGTTTTCAAGAAGAAGTCGCTACAAACTTGTTTTTTAAAAACCTATTGTTAGATTTGGCGGCCATCTTGGATTTCACATCAACATGAATATTTGCTAGGATCAACTAGACTTCATGGGCAACATTTCTGTAAAGTTTCATGAAAATCCATTCAGTAGTTTCAGAGGAGTAGTCGCTACAATAAAAAGTTTACGGACAGACGGACAGACAGACGGACAGACGGACGACGGACGCCGCACCACGGCATAAGCTCTGCTGATCTCTGATCAGTAGAGCTAAAAACCATCAGGATGTGCATTTATAGAAACATTTTTTTATTAAATTGTTGGAAGGAATGTGTGATAGTTGTCAATGTATGAATAAAGTTGGAAAACCATAGAACCAAAAGTGTTATACAAAATGCTATCTTTACTTTAAAGCATTAAAGGACAAATATGTCGCCCTTATTGTGTTTACTATGTCCAGCTTTTTGATAAAGCGTCTCAACAAAAACACGTTTATTATTAGTAAAATCAAATACATTTATTTTTTTGTATGGATCATCAAGACAAATGTAACGCCTGTTATTACTTACTGCATATCATACGGTGAAACCTATAACAAAAATATTCCATCAGAGTCATACTCCAGAGGCAAGAAATGAGCTCAATTTTGAGAACAGTATTATTCCCATGTTTCCAGTCATCTGAAAGATACAAAATAATTTGTATAATATCATTTACTGTCAAAAACAAGAAAACACATTTATACACAAACAAAACAGTCTGCAATACAAGATGCAACAAGAACAAGCTATGCTTGAATGGACTGAATGTTTAAAGTTTGCTGCATGGTTTTAGAAACCGTGTTTACTGTCGTTTTTCGACACACTATTAAACAATATTCTTACAATAATTGAAGAAAATCCAAAAAAGAAGTCTGGCATGGTAACTTTTTGTTAAAATGTGTTGTGGTTGTCAATATGTATGTATGAATACAGTTAAGATTTTAGAGCAGCAAGTATTTAAAGAAACTGAGCTTAACACACTATTGGACATATGAATTGAATTGAATTGGATTTTATAGTCGCACCAACAGCTAAGGTCATATGGCGACTTTCCAGCTTTCACTGGTGGAGGAAGACCCCAGGTGCCCCTCCGGGCAATTTTCGTGCACGGTCGGGCACCTGGGTAGAACCATCGATGTTCCGCAAGCCAGCTGGATGGACATATGAACAATCACCCATCATTGTGCTGAGTATGTCAAGCACATTGCTCAAGCAGCTCAACAAATTGATTTTATTAATAATGAATATATATGGTCACATCTTCATCCACATAAATGGAAGGGCTGTTGAATGACAACTACCATAACAGTTGTGACTTCACACACAACAAAGATCTAAATATATTACCTACTGATGAAACCAAGATCCAAAATTCCTATTAGAGCCTTTTGTCACAGGATGACCTTAGTGGTTGGGCTAACTCAGGAAAGAATCAATGACGGTGAATGCATTTACATAAGTTTAATGCAACTTTTAAAATATGTTTAATATATATACAATGATCTAAAAAAACAAGCGAATACACAAATGAACTATGAAAAGAATGTTCTCCTGAACGTTTAAGACGTTCTTAGTATTGCTATAAATACTGAATGTCTAAGACACTAAAGTGTTGTTAAAGCTATAACAATGTTGATCTAGCGCGATAACTGTGATGCGCGAGAGCTCATGAAGATGACGATGCGCGAATTCAATGGATGATTGTCATCAAATGCCTTCTGTAAGGGTTGATGACGCGATGCAATGATAGTTAATCTCCACTGAGATTGTGACTGATATTCCTCCAGTGAGGACTGGTAACGGGCCCACCTTGTGTCCCGGGGGTTGTCGTTAGTAAAACCTGGCTGCGCAGGTACGGGGACCGTCTCCACCGCTTGTAACGTTAGTCGTGGAAGCTTAGCTCCACTCCTGGATATCCAAACCTAGATGGCTTACTCCAACCCTGGATGGCTTATATCCTGGATGGCTTATATCCTGGATGGCTTACTCCAACCCTGGATGGCTTATATCCTGGATGGCTTAGGCTGTAATTATACATACGTTTTAGATGTCGGTTGACAAACATAACAATCTTGTATAATTATCATTACCCAAACAAATCATTATTCAATCAATATATGCAAGCTGTACTAATGAGGAGTAGCAATGTATACATATTCTACAACGCCATATGTACGCTATGTACGTCGCTGTTAATCAATGCCCCTAATACATGTAATATAAACATGATCAAATTACTCATATATTACACTCACTGAGTTATGCATGCACGCATTTATTCTTGTCACTCATCTCATTGTTAACTAATGTTAACAATCGTGTATTACAATCACCGAGTTATACGCCAACGTTAACTAATGCACCTAATATCCACTGTTATCAAATTAATATTGTTTTACAATTAATGATCAATTACAATAATTACATCTAATAAAGTAACTTCAAAATCATATGCTAGTCTAAAGTTATGTTTGAGAAACATCAATGCTAACCGGATGTCGTAACCGCCAAACAAGATGGCGCCGCCCACTGAATACAAATATACGATAAAAGTTTAATAAAATTACTAACCACATGTTGCCTGTGAAATTTGCCGTCCAATCTCTGTTCCAACAAAGTACTATCGATGATCCCGGCGATAGCTAGAAGACAATGGGTTTTATAGCAAACATTACGCCCAAATCATTATTTCCCCCGTTCAGTCCGTGACAAACGTGGCTAAATCTACAGTATTGAATCTACACGCGAGGCCCTTATACAATTTTGCCATTTAAGGAAAATATACCTATACGTTTACATGCATTAGCACAAAACTAAACTTATGACACGGCCTCTCTGGCGGCCACTTAAAATGTGCACGCTTTTACGTGTTACATGAATAGATCATGAATATTGTGAAATTGTTTCAACTCGAACAATAGATTTTGGGTGTAACCGATAACAAGAGCTATATACGACCAGTACGCTCTACCCGTGACATTTTGTGACAACATCTCCCCACTTAAAGAAAGTGCTACACTTTTAAAATTCAACAAAATGATAATTAATATTTACACGTTAAGAGACTATTAATTCTTCTGAGCAAACGAGCGACAAAACGTACAAGCTGATCGCTCAATCGCTTGAGTATGTTAACTATTACCACTGCAGTTATAACCTAACTATAATATGTAATTACAATTTCAACACTATTCTACAATTGTACACTACCCTGTCGTAACATATACTACTATTGTACAATACACTGCAATACACTATTGTATCAAACCGGTCATTATGTGCGGCGCCTTAAATAGTCTGCCCCAATATTGTCCTTTCCACGGTCTATTACACCGACTTTACGGTTACTAATAACACTACTTCCCGTCACTACAAGAACTCCAACTTTACACATCGCATCCATCGCATTACCAGTATACTGTTTGCGAAATGGAGTAGGGTCTCTCGTTTCCCTAATCGGCTTTGCTAAAGTGTGCTTAAAGCTACACTGCACTACATCTGTTGGTCTCGACTTATCGGACCGAACAGTACTACACTCAGAGTCTAAACGACTTACCTCTCGTTTCTCTGCTACACTAAGCATGCCCGATATGTCTACATCGGCTGCTGTCTCCTTACCTACACTAATGGGAAAATACATGGGACTAGTGTCCTCACTACTGTCTTCCTCACTATCCTCAATAACTGCAACATTAACTACGGTTAACACCCCTTGTTGCCCATTATCGGTTCTACTGATATACTCTTTCAGCATATTCGCATGAAAGGTCTTTAACTTTCCGTTTATCTCGATACGGTAATCCATAGTGTTCACTATCCCTCTAACGTAAAACGGACCTTTCCATTGTAATAACAACTTGTTATTGTCGGTCGGGAGTAACAGTAACACCTGGTCATCTATCTTAAACTTCCTAGCTCTAGCTTTCTGGTCATAGTACCGTTTATACTTGGTACTTGCCTTAACTAACTGACTTTGAGCTATCTTACAAGTCTCCTCTAGTTTCTCCTTCAGATCTAAAACATACTGATATGTAGTCTTAACCTCATCACTATCTACTTCACCTGCCCACATCTCTCTAAGAATCCTCATGGGACCTCTAACTGACCTACCGTACAATAACTCAAACGGAGAGAATCCTAAACTCTCTTGTGGTACCTCTCTAAATGCAAACAATAAAGCATTGAGATACTTGTCCCAATCTTTGGGTCTCTCGGTACACATACGCCGTAACATTTGCTTTAACGTCCCGTTAAATCGTTCGACTAACCCGTTACACATAGGGTGATATGGTGTTGTCATGATTTGACGCAAAGACAATAACCTGCTTACTTCAGCCATAAGTTCTGACGTAAACTGTGACCCACAATCAGTCAGCATTTCCTCTGGTACACCTAGCCTACTGAACATATCAACTAATGCCTCAGCTACTCTCTCAGTTTCAATTGAGGGCAATGCTACTGCCTCCGGATACCTAGTTGCATAGTCTACCATGGTTAAAATGTACCTATTTTTCCTATCCGACACTGGAAAAATTGGTCCAACTATGTCTACGGCTACCCGCTTAAATGGTGTATCTATCAGTGGCATCTGACCTAAATGTACTTTGGTCACTCGACCTTTTGGTACTGTCCTTTGGCATACATCGCAGGACCTACAATACCTAGTTACATCTCCACTAACGCCTGGCCAATAAAATTCTGCCAATACTCTATCTGACGTTTTCTTTACGCCTAAATGACCTCCCATAATCGACTCATGAGCTACCTTAAGCACTGTCGTTCTATACTGGGTAGGTACCACTAATTGGTGAAACTGTCTACTACCGCTATCTTCAAATTCTCTGTGCAATAACCTATTCTTATGTACAAACTTACAACTACCGGACCCTTTACACTTCTTCACTACACCATCCTTGGCCTTCACCTTACAAGGACCTAATGACTCGTCTTGAGTTTGTGCTTCTATAAACTCCGCTTTAGATATGTCTCCTACGGCTGCAGGAACCTTTAATTTTCTATAAGCCTGAGCTTGCTTCTGAACCTGCGCTCTAGTCTCTACGGCATTACTTATGCTACTTCTGAAATCGGACATTACCGGAAGTGCTGAACCATCTATGTTCCCTATCGTTAAATCATACATCGGGTCGTCCATACATAGTGCCTCTGTAGTCCCTTTAAAGAAAGGTGTATCTACATCTATTCTCGCTATTGGCACGTGCTCTACCGATTTATTTAACAACATACACGGTGACTGTTTACCTACCAACTGGTCATCCGTAACTAAACTACGCCTAACTACCACACCTGTACAACCTGTATCCCTCATTACAATTACGTCCGTGCCATTCACTCTACCATCTGCCGTTGGAAGATTTGCATACGGAAAGAGACATGTTCCGATCTTCGCCATTACACCATCCGCTTTAACACAACAGCTACTACTCTCGGTTTTAATAACCGGACTATTACTACCTCTGCCTCTACCTCTACCACGGTTTTGACCACCTCTACCTCTAACGAAATTCCATGGGTTGTTAAAACCTTGGTTCTGACTCCCTACATTGTTGTCCACTCTACTATTTTCACTAAAATTGTCTACGACAGCGGACACTTTCACCGCTTTCCTACACTCATGTGAAGCATGATTCCCATTACAGTGACGACAACGAATAAAAGGTCTACCTATGTTACCACTATTGCTACCTCCTCTAGCACCCATCGAACTACCACCACCTCTATAGTTTCCACTCTGGCCTTTCTGTTTATGATCGTCCCCTTGCCTATCTCTAAAAGTTCTGTCTTTCGACACTACATTATGAGCTCCACCTCTAGCCTCGGCAAACTGATCTGCTTGTGTTGCCATTTCTCCTACACTAGTCAGTTTTCTTTCTTTAAGAAATAAGAACAGATCTCTACTACAAACATTGAATAGCTGGTCCCGCAACAAGAAATCTATGAGGCCCTGATAAGTCTGCGCTACCTTCCCTAACTCTAACCACCTATCTAAGTAATTTCTAGATCTACTAATGAACTGAATAAATGACTTTCGAGAGGCATCAAACATGGGTGTTGAATTCTAAAAAAGATAAACAAAAACTTTTAAAATATGTCATATAACTTCAATTTCTTTTTAAATAACAATAACTAAAACTGTTAAAATGTTCAATATCTTTCACTTTTATGAAAACACTATTTTAGGAATATTCTGTTAAGAAACTTGTCCATATAAAAAAAATGAACATTTTACTAATTTTTGCACTGATTTTAGATCAAGCACATAATTGGAAAATGGTTTATAGAAATTTACAAATGTTCAATACATTTGCGCCCAGTTTTAATTAATTAAATATCACCTTTAGGAAAATGTCAATTTAAAGCATGCATTCTGTGTTACCTTCTGTCTCATTTTCGTAAAGGTGATATTTAGTTAATAACATATTGCCGTAACCATTCCTAAAACTGGGCGCAAATGTATTGAAAACAATTTTCCAATTATGTGCTTGATCTAAAATCAGTGCAAAAATTAGTAAAAGGTTCATTCAACAGCCCTTCACAACATGAAATAAAGTCAAACTTCAAAATCTTCCACAGATAAAAACAACCTTTTCTTTTTATTTTATGCTTCTATCAGTGTTTTTGTGTCTCGCATATATATTCCCCACTGGTAGCCCCAATTTATAACTGCTTCACTACAGATCACTTGTTAATACATGACAAAATATAGTTCTGAAACTGTTTAATTCAGTAAAAATATTTCACTGGAAAAAATAAAATAACACCTACTTAAGTTTTCATTTTTCATTTCCATGATGCAGCCAAGATCTTATTTGCAGAATGTAAGTGCTGCATTTCTGACTATGGTGGTGTAGAGTGGAACTTGCTTTCAAGGATGGGTCAATGATTTATTCACTGCCAGGCATAGAAACAGTTCAGCTTTGATGGGTAATCCTCATCAGGTAAATGGTTTGTATATAAAAGGAATGAAAATGTAAACTTAATCTTGTTAAAATATATATCAGAAGAAGGAAATAATACACAAAACAGTACTCGTGCTCGTGGCTACGCCACTTGTAGAATACCATTTTGGGAGCTCACTTGATGAAATAAAGTTGCACATTCCACTGAAAAAAACAAATATCATCTATTTAATCCGTTATATATTTGCCTCTGGTTGGTTAAAGCTGTGAACTTGCATAACAAATACTGCAAAGAACATTTAATACATTCGCAAACTACCAAGTACATTTGCATTGCAAATTTCTTATCTGAAATCTATAACTAGTTAAGAAAAAAAGAAGTGTTAATACATGTATATAGAAGCTAGCCTGCCTGCTGACTACATACCATAACCACCATCAGCAACATCCTCATCAGATCCACCACCATCGCCATCAGTACCATTTCTACAATCCACCATTTACACCAGCAGCAACAGTAACATCAATTCCATTTTGATCACCATCATCATCGGCGCCATTACTATCATCCATGGTACCATTATCCCCAGCAGCAGCATTAACCATTATATAAAAGCAAATAACAAGAAAATGCATATCAATAACATTACTTTTACCCAAAGGAAACAGATTTTGGACAATAATGTTGCAGCATCTTAAAAGAAAGCATTGTCATAATGTAATTGGATAATACGACACAGGCAGTAAGCTGAAGGAAAAGGAAAATGTACAGATTTGAATTGAGGATATAAGATTTCGAGCTAGTGACACAAAAAAATTAATTCAAAGACTGCGACACAGGCAGTAAATATTGAAAGTGTCAATGTGACACAGATGACGGTCCCATCATCGGTGCGCCATGAAAAAACCAGCATCGTTGCGCCACTGAAATTGCTCCATGGGCCATGGATGACAATCTCAGCACCAGTGCGCTATAAATGAAGGAGCAGCATCTGTGGACAGTGTTTTCATACTTAAAGGTCCGAGCAACAATGCGAATAAAGGCTTCAGCATCTAAGAAGAAAGCATTCAGTTTGTAAATGCCATAATGTAATTGGATAATATGACACAGGCAGTAAGTGTTGACAAGAAAGCGAACATCATTATCGACAGGTGTGAGAACTGTCCCTCATTACTGACAGGTGTGAGAAATGTCATCGGAGCACCACTGACTGGCAGTAAGTGTTGACAACAAAGCGAGCATCATTGACGGCATGAGAACTGTCTCTTATTATTATTATCAGACCGGTCACTCATTACGGACGGCATGAGAATGGTCACTCCTTAATGACATGCGTGAAAACAGTTGCTCATTGTTGATGTTGTGACAACAACCCATTCAAAACTGTTTGAGGAATGCAAGTAATAAATATGTGTTACGCGGGTATAATAAAGGTTTCCAGCATAAGTGTAATATAAATAAAGGTTCCAGCAACAGAGGAACATGAATGAAGCCAGCGTAAATGTGAAAAAAAAGTGCCAGCATTAGCAACCAGAATAAAGGTTTCCAGCATAAGTGTAACATAAGTGTAGCATCAGTTCAACAGGGATAAAGGTCACAGCATCAGTTAGACAGATTAATAGGGCACACAAGTTTAGTTACATAATTAATTTTAATAAGAAACAGGAAGTAAAGAAGATATGGACAAGACAAAAATTATGGATGACCTTGACCCCGAACATTCACCTTCTATTACTGATAAATGAACAAGTAACATTTCATCCTGAAACGATTAAGGAGTAAATTGGAATTTGCAACAATATTCCATGATATTGTCCGGAGACCTTACACATCAGACTATGTATTCAGTATGAAGCACACTCATGGATGCACGTGAATAAGAAAATTGAATGACGAACCTTTATTATTTGTACATCTCCCCTTCATTATCTGAAGTGGTTTAATGGGACACAAACATTTTACTGAATCAAGGGCAATATGCTAACACAAGCTATGACTATTTTTCATTTTCAAACTTTGCTAAGATCCAATTGAAACAAACCTTCAAATTGACCTGTGGCAATCGGTGCAGGACACACTGCCTATTGCCAATAATCTCTACTGATTATCAAAAACAGTTAAAGATACACAAATTAAAAGACAGACACATGACCTAGAACATAGTGACTCTGAATTGATTATGACCAAAATGTTGCTTCATGACAGACAGTCTAGCAATGACACATACACACAGTAAGTTTAGAAGTTACGAACAGCTAGGACACAAAATAAATGCATCCCCTAGACCAGTACCCTTGATCATGAAATTGCACACCGAAATATGGTACAAGTCACAATCTTATTCAAACAAATTTTCATACCAAGTTTGATGAAAGTTTGAAACAGCTAGTTCACATTCTGAAAGCTAAAACTAGTTTCAACATCATCAAGGGCAGTAACTCTGTTATGCAGTGTTTATTTCCTCACTGCTGAAGATGTTATTGTAACAAACTTTCAAGTAAAACATTGAAAGGTCTGATCCGATTCATAGATCCCTAAATATAGATATTTATTTGATTAACTATCTATGAATTAAGTTATTGCATCAACAAGCAGAAAATCTCTTATTTTGCCATAAACAAGGATAATAACATCATATAAAGTGCACATCAATTTTCCTTAAGTGTCAAAC